>JADBJO010003913.1:195000-200000 GCA_016801955.1 Conus betulinus | reverse complement strand
CTGAAAATGTTCTGTCATGAAAGAAATGACGTCATCCGAGCCCGCTATTGACGTCATTCATCAACGGGGGGGATCAAAGCCGCCACCCCAAGGGCGCGGGGAATTCAATCACTTCACAATCAATCGTGAGTGACGGGCTGTGCAGCTCCCAAAAAGACACTCGCCAGCGAGCCAGTAGCTCAAGCCATTATGCCACGCTACACGGAGTTGCCAACAAAACGTGCGGACACTATCACAGAGAGCGTTCAACAGCTGCTGCAGTTTTCCTACGTTCTGCCACTTTACGCCGCTTTAAAGAAACGTTCTGCCACTTTGCGCCGCTTTAAAGAAACGTTGTGCTACTTTGCGCTACATAAACAAACGTTGTGCTACTTTGCGCTACATAAACAAACGTTGTGCTACTTTGCGCCGCTTTAAAGAAACGTTCTGCTACTTTGCGCCGCTTCAAAGAAACGTTGTGCTACTTGGCGCTACATAAACAAACGTTCTGCTACTTTGCGCTACATAAACAAACGTTGTGCTACTTGGCGCTACATAAACAAACGTTGTGCTACTTGGCGCTACATAAACAAAAGTTCTGCTAGCGTGCTACTTTGCACTACACAAATAAACGTTCTGCTACCTTGCACTACACAAACAAACATTCTGCTAGCATGCTACTTTGCGCTACATAAACAAACGTTGTGCTACTTGGCGCTACATAAACAAACGTTGTGCTACTTGGCGCTACATAAACAAACGTTCTGCTAGCGTGCTACTTTGCGCCACACAAATAAACGTTCTGCTACCTTGCGCTACACAAACAAACATTCTGCTAGCATGCTACTTTGCGCTACATAAACAAACGTTGTGCTACATAAACAAACGCTGTGCTACTTTGTGCTACATAAACAAACGTTCTGCTACCGTGCTACTTTGCACTACATAAATAAACGTTCTGCTACCTTGTGCTACATTAACAAACATTCTGTTAGCTTGCTACTTTTGTGCTACATAAACAAACGTTGTGCTACTTTGCGCTACATAAACAAAAAACGTTGTGCTACTTTGCGCTACATAAACAAACGTTGTGCTACTTTGCGCTACATAAACAATGTATAAACATTTTGTTACTTTGTGTTACATAAATAAACGGTCTGCTACTTTGCACTACAAAAACAACGTTCTGCTAGCATGCTACTTTGTGCTAATAAACAAACGTTTGCTATAGCATGCTACTTTGTGCTAATAAAAACAAACGTTCTGCTAGCATGCTGCTTTGTGCTGTATAAACAAACGTTCTGCTAGCATGCTACTTTGTGGTATATAAACAAACGTTCTGCTAGCATGCTGCTTTGTGCTACATAAACAAACGTTCTGCTACTTTGCACTACACAAACAAACATTCTGCTATGGTGTGCTACATAAACAAACGTTCCTCTATACTTTGTGATACGTAAACAATCTCGCGGTTGACTCTATTCCTACTGACCGACGCATGCGCAGGTTGTGAGCGGCGTTCATCATGCACGGCAAGCAGCTGCAAGACAAGTCTGCCGTTCCTTAGAAATTATTCGCAATACGTTAGCAGCTAGCGAAGAATGAGGTGCCATCAACGTCTGGTTTTGCCCTCATTACTAACTTGGTACATTTGATTTTCTTTTATTCCCAAGTTCGTCATCATTCTCGCGACCCGTTATAATCTAAATGGTCGGCGAAGCATTCTTGCTATGAAATCTATGAGATTTTATACTTTTTTTTTCCCCTCTCGGTCTTTGGATTGTCAAATGAAAATTTCATGCAAATTTGTTCATTTGCACATACCTTTTGTAATTATGCAAAAAAAAGGTTTTGTCTTCTATCGGCAGTCGCTGCCATCTCTTTGAGAAAACGAAGGCATGTGGTCACGTGACATCCATCCGAATCTATCACAGCTTCCCATCTTTGTTGAGATTTACGATTTTTATGAAATCTTATTTTGAAAGAAATAATCAAATCCTCTCATGCGCCTTCTCAGTCGATCGGACACAATCTGATGTCCTTGGTTTTGAACTTTTTTTTTTTTTTTTTTCGTCACTATCACAATAATTTTCTTTAACCTACTTTTTTTCTTCATTTTTTTTTTTCTTCTTTACTTTCTTTTTTTTTTTTTTTTTTTGGGGGGGGGGGGCAGGGGGGGGGGGGGGGGGTGAGGTGGTGGTGGTGTGGGTCACGTTATGGATACCATATATGCCTGCCACTCACTCCCAGTAGCCCTCTGACACCGTTCTTCTTTAGCTTAACCCCTGACTTTCCGGCCCCATCTGATGGTGGTTGCTGCCACAATGGCCATGCCATGGGTTACTTCCCTTGATCCTGGGGGGGGGGGGGGGGGGGGGGGGGGGGGGGGGGGGGGGGGGGGGCGAGGATGAAGAAGGACCAAGAACTCGGAGAAGAAATTAGGTAAACGTGTCCACTGAAAAGTTTTGCGAATTATTCGTTGAATAACAACAAGCAACAGCAACAACAACAACAACACACACACACACACACACACACACACACACACACACAAGCCTATACACACAAGCCTACACACACAAACCTACACAAAATGAAAAGAAAGAAAGACATCTGTCACAGACGAAAGAAAAGAAATCTGTAACTGCCGCACTGCATTGAGCACGGCTGAAAGAAGGTTTTGAAAAGACCCAACCATTTTTGCAGGCGCTCTTGCGGTAGGTCTGTTCACTTTCTTTGTTGTTTCATCAACGTCAAAGATTTCCCTCTCTCTCTCTCTCTCTCTCTCGTGTGTGTGTGTTGGGGGGGACGGGGGGGGGGGGGGGGGAGTAGCCGCGTGCGTGCGTATGGGTACGTGCTTTCGAGGGTGTGCGTGCGTGTGTGTGTGTGTCTGTGTGTGTGTGTGTGTGTGTGTGTGTGTGTGTGTGTGTGTGTGTAATACCAAACCTGGTTTTGTTCTTCATTCGTATCTTTGAACCAAGGTCAAGGTAAAAGCCGCGGTTCCTTCAAGAGGAAAAGAAAGGTAATTTAATGAAGAAAAAAAACTTTTGTGGCACCAAAAAAAAAACTAGCCCGACACTCAGAACACATGCACACACGCACGCTCGCACACACACACACACACACACACACACACACACACACACACACACACACACACACACACACATGCCCACTTTCACTCGTGCAGGCACTTCCTCATCTCATATCACTTGAGTGAAAAGATGTAGAACTGAAATCCACCACAACCACCATCACCATCACCAACCACCACCACCGCTAACACCACCACCACTACCACTACCACCACACCACTATTACTATCACCACCATCATTAACAACAACAACACAACGCGCGCACGCACGCACACACATAAGCATGCACGTTCGCATGCACACACACACACACACACACACACACACACACACACACACACACACACACACACATACACACACACACACGCACGCACGCATGCATCCATGGTTAAGATTTAATGTAACGTCCGTTGTGTGGACGTTAGTGGCCCGTTACTGCCTGTCAGGCGAAATGTGAATGGGCCGTCGTGTCAAAGTCAGTGGTCTGCCGTGTTCCTTATCAACTAAGCGTTAGCTGGCTGTCGCGCTCATGTTAGTCGGCTGTCATGCTTAGGTCAACTGTGTGCCATGTGTTTCAGGGTGCTTTTCATGTTCTCATGAACTGGCTGTTATGTCCATGTCAGCGAGCTGTCTGTTGGTGTTGATCATCTGCCATGATATCATCGGTATGTTCTTTGTCATGTTAACATTAACTGGCTGTCATCCGATTTTTTTTTGTTTTGTTTTGTTTTGTTTTTGTTTTGTTTTTTATCGGTTCTGTCTTCGGTGCCAGCACGGTGGCATTCCACCAACGCCGCCCTTTCCGACAACTCGTCCATCACCACAGCCCGGCCCATCCCGGCATTGCCCCGGCACCGGCAATCCACAGGGAGCAGTCAGTGTCGAGTCGTCACGAGGCAACCCCACCAGAGAAGACACTGCACTGCTGCCGCGTCACTTCGGTGGTGTTCAGTGGCGCCTGTTCTGATCCAACATACGCAGGACACCGCCTACTAAGCCCCCCAACTGACGACAGTAATAGCTTGGTCGCGGAGCCGGCGTGAGTGAGCTCTCCCTCAGGAGGACGCCACCACGTCCGTCTAACGACGTTCCTATAAATTTACCGAGACGGGTGACCCTGAAAGAATCAAAATCAACACCATAGACGTGAAGAGCAAACGAGACTGATGTCACCATGGCAACAGGCGTGAAGGGCCACAGGATTAAGACTTTTTTTTTTTTTTTTGAATAGTGATCGATGAGACTGAGCGTGATGGAGATGACGCTATGGATTTCCATTCTGGTCTGAGACTGTACGACACGGGTGTACTCTAGGCTTGCTGTCATAATGGATCCCAGTGTTAACAAGGCCCGAGAGATACACTTGCAGTGTTGGTCAGGAAATTTCAGCCATACTCTCAGAAACGCGTCTATTAATTGAATAAAACTCGATTGTTTGGTCCCAGTCTTCCCAACGGAGCCTATGGCAAACTAAACTCTCGGCAGGAAACGGTTGGGGGTAGAAAAATCCAACGAATAAAATTTAATGGCTCTGATGGGAATCGAACCCACGACCTCAGAGCCGGGAGTTCGCGACGCTTGCCCCTTCACCACGGCAGCTGGCGTCATCTGAAGTTAACAGGCTGTCATGTTGATATTGACTGGCTGTCATTTGTTTACCATTTCTGCTCTCGGACATGTAGGTCTATTCAAACCATGAGAATGTACATGTTTATTGTTCTTCCTGCCCGAAATTTTTCTGTTATTGCTATCCATGCGTCCATCTTGTGTCCAAATATAAGTTCTTTATTCTAAAAAGTAAAGAAATAAACAAACAACAAAACGAAGACTAACCCTTGCAGTACGATGTGGGAGTGAACACGTCCATACGATATAAGAAGCGATCCCGTAAAAGAAGTATGGGTGTGAGGCACACCCACGC
>JADBJO010003913.1:165000-192500 GCA_016801955.1 Conus betulinus | reverse complement strand
CCTCCAAGTTGCACTTCTTTCGCAATTCGTCATTCGAATAGGTCTTGCTTGCCGTCCCTAGAACCCGACACGAACTGCTGGTTTGTGGCATTTCATTTAAAGCCTCTGATTCCACTCACCATTTCTATAGTGTCTCAGTTTTCTGATATCAATATTCTCGAGATACTATCAACTCTGTCCCCTTTGATGACAAGAACAGCGTTTGTCCTTTCCGTTCAAAGAACGCCACCACGTCTATTCAAAGACAGTTCCAACTTGCAAGAGCTGGCGATTTTTTAAGCGACACTTCAAACTCATCATACCTCAGAGTTACTTCGTTTTAGCTAACCTTTGGTCAGATCATTTTGCAGACATTTCGCGATATGTTACGTTGTTCAATTTTCTGATTTTCTCCTCCATCCCACGTTTCCCAAGACGGAACGGAACCGGAAAGTTGTATGTTTCAATGAATTTCAATATTAAGATGAATTTGATGTCAAGGGACGCGACTCTTACATCCTGCAGTTCCTCGTGTCATGTGATTTGAAACCCTCAACATGTCTAGTGCTAAATCTAGTAGAGAAGAAAATCTTCGAAATGCAATTCCAGAGTTTCCCTTGCGTTAAACTCCATGGATGGTGTCCGAGACAAAATTGTCGACGACGCCAGAAAAAGTGAGTATTATTCCTTTTTTTTTTTTCTTTTTCGTCTGTGAAACAATGATGCGCTACTGCTATTACTAGTCGAAGTGAGGACAGACCCCCACTGTCCCTTGTGGCAATGGAGTAGTGCAGAAATGTAGAAAATATCGAACAGGAAAAAAATGTTGAAACTTTTTGCATTTTTTCCTCAGATTTTCTACTACTCAGGTTATTGACTCATTTCAAACAGTATTGTGCATTTCAATCAAAGAATCACAGAAATGTTTGCTATGGGCTAAAACTTAGTAAAAGCCTTTTGCCCTCATTATTAGTGTCCATTTGGATCACTACATAGTGACTGACCCTTGGTTAAATCAGCCATCGTGTATACTACATTTATTACCGCTTCAGTAAAGATTTAAATCAATGGAATATACTTGGCCCTTTAAAGTTTTGTCAGTTTGATTTTTGAAGGCATTAACTGATGATGCATTAATGGTATCATATGGAAGGTTGTTCCACAGATGAATAGTACGATTAGTAAAAAAAAAACCTGTGGAACTGGTTAGTTATGAGGTTGGTCTTTTCAAGTTTGAAGTTGTGCCCTCGAGTCTTATCATTGTTAGCCATGGTGAACAGAGCAAAAGTAGTGGAGTGATCATAAATATTGTGCATGATCTTATATATACTTCGATGAGATCATCTTAGTCGCCTGAATTCTAGGCTGGGCAACCTAAGTAGAGCCATATCCTCCTCGTAACCAAGTTCTCCAGTACCAGTTATACACTTGGTAAATCTACGTTGAATACCTTCAATCATTAAGTAGGGGCACCATATCGAGTTCCCGTATTCAAGAATAGGCCTGACTAAAGCTTTGAATAATGGAACCATTATTCCAGGAGACTTATTTGTAATAGTTCTTAAAAGCAGACCAGAAATTTGACTTCCTTTTTTCACAATACTTGTTGTATATATATATATATATATATATATATGCGAATCAAAGCTTAATTGTGGGTCCATGGTGACCCCCAGATTCGTTTCAGCGGCTGTACTGTCCAGTACATGTGTTAAACCATTCTCTTTTATTACTGTGGATTGTTCTTTCCAAGGTGGAGTACTTTACATTTCTCACTATTATTAAATTGCAACAGCAAAGTATTTGTCCATTCAAACCAGTTTATGTATATCATATATACACATTGTAAATGATCTCTGTCATCAGTATTTCGAATTGCTGAGTAAACCTTGGTATCAACTGCAAAAACTTTGACATCACAATTTACCTCTCCTAGCATGTCATTTATAAAGTATATATAAATAGCGTTGGTCCCAGGACACTACCTTGTGGTACACCACTTGTCACCCTTACCTTCGACGAACCGATGCCACTGACACGAACTGGAATCTTTCATTTAAAAAAATCACTATCCATGGTAAAAGCTTTCCTTGAATACTGTATCCAGCCAGCTTATTTATAAGTCTATGATGGGGAACTGTATCAAAAGCTTTTCTCAGATCAAGGTAAACTGCATCTACAGGTACTTGGTCATCTAACATGACTAACCAATCATTCAATGTAAAAAGTGGTTTTGTTACAAACGAGCGTCCCTTAGTAAATCCAAACTGTTCTCTTGATAACAATCATATCTGTTTAATTGCTCGCAAAGAGCATCCTGGATGAAGCCCTCAAAAAGTTTACAGACAACTGATGTTAAGCTGACTGGGCGATACTTACCTGCTAAATTTTTATTTCCTTTCTTAAAAATAGGACGCACTTCAGCTTCTTTCCAAGCACAGGGTATGACACCATTTTGTATAGTTCTATCAAACAGTATCTTTAAAGGGTATGCAATAATATCAGCCAGTTCCTTTGATACTCAGGGTTGAATCTCATCAGGTCCTGGGGACTATGGATTTAGATTTTTTAGGGCTTTATTCATCTGCTCAACTGTAACTTCTACTTGGGAAATACCTGGAACATTTACTTGCATGAAAACTCTGGAATAATATTCTTGTTACTCTCCACTGTAAAAACACCAGCAAAAAAACTGTTTAACACACTGGATTTTTCTCTGTGTGTGTGTGTGTGTGTGTGTGTGTGTGTGTGTGTGTGTGTGTGTGTGTTTTGGTCAAGGTACCATCTTCCTTAATCAGATTTGCAAACTGATTCTTTTGGCAAAGTCTTACTTGCAATATATCAGAAGAAACCATTAGGGTTTCTCTTTGACTCTTTGGGCTAATTTAGTTTCCTTGGCCTTCACATGTTTCCTAGACTCCCAAGTTACTTGTTTTTCGAGCACGTGCATACAATTTATAAATTTCCTCAATAGTAGGGTATTTCTTGTAAATTTTAAAAAGCTCTACGCTTTTGATGGATCTTATCTAACAATGACTGGAGAATGGGGTCTCTCCCAGGTTTGCTACCGAGTCCTTGTTTAAATGTCTTTTTAGGAATAAATTTATTCATGGACTTAACTATCTCATTATGAATGAGTTCCCAGGTTCCATCCACTGATGATCAGTGGACAGTCATCCCAGTTAATTCCTTTTACATAGTTCCTCATACCATCATAGTCACCTTTATCCAGCTGAAATTTTACTGAATGACCAGGTGAAAGTTCTCTCTTGACTTGAACATCAAAATAAAGAGCAGAATGGTGGCTCTTCCCTAAAGGAGGCCAGTAATCCACATTGGAAACATTATCTTCAGCATTTTATCTACAATGTTGGGTGTCTGTAGACTTCTATAGTGAGTGGGCTCAGAAGTCAATTGCACAACGGAATTTTGCTGAACACACTGCAAGAATTTTGCAGCTGGGTGCTCATCATTCTTGTAACAAGCCTCCTTTTGCCAATCTGTATCGGGGTAATTAAAATCTCCGGAGACAATAACCTTGTCTTCAAAACTGCTATGTATGATTAAACAATTTAATTATGTTAGCATTGTCCCCCTGAGCAGAGCTTGGAGATCTATACACTACACTAAAGGTGATGTACTCATTACTTCCAGGTGATGATATCTTACAAAAAAACAGAAGGAGAAAAAATATGTTCAGTTTCTGGGAATCCTGGATACCTCCATCCCTCACGCACAAACAATCTGATGCCTCGTCCCCTGGGATTCGTAAAACATGTAAACCCAGAAAGTACAAAATTTTCAATTTTATCTTTAGAGTGTTTTGGCAAGACCTCAGTTAAAGCTATTAAATATCAAAATTGTGAAATTTGGTCAGGAATTCCAGCTCATTTAGTTTGTTTGTCAGTGTGTCAACATTTGTACAATGACATTTCAAAGAAGAAAACTTTTTTACAGGTTTATGTACAAAACATGTATTCACATGTCTCTGTGTTCCCAAAGCACTAGGAAGTCAATCCATGGTAGAGTTTTCTGCAGCTGTTCCCTTTGCCTCCTCCCTCCCCATTGAGTTCCCATCCCTTCCATTCTTGATTTGAGCTTCTCTTTCAGCACACAACAACACCTCTCCCTTGTACCATACAACATCCTCTCCATTCCTTTTCCTCAGCTGAAACTCGTCTCTGTTGACTCTATAATCTTTACTTCTCTCTTTCTGTGTTTTTGTCAGCTGCAATGCCAACAGATCTCAAAGAGTCGTGCTCTTTCAGTTTCCTGGCATCCCATTTGTAGATATGGAGGTCCCTTTCAAACGTTTTGTCCATACAGACACAATGCTAGATTTTATCATGTTACTATAAATAACATGGATTAAGGGTGCAAAGTTTAACCGTCACATCAGTTTGAAAAGTGTAGTGGTATGTTGCTTAGACTCAGTGGTTCAGTGTTTGTGTTCACAATAAGAGGATGATTTGGTGAGGAAGAGTTCCTTTTCTTCTTGGTATTTGCTTGTAGTTGTACACTAAGTTGAGAGTAGGGGACAGACACATGGCAAACTTGAAACTAACATGTAGTACTTACTTACTGCACTTTTTTTTTTATTAGTTGTTATTTGTTTTTAGCTTGACTTTCACTTGCTTGAGGAGATGATGAACATGCACAAAACAGCTGTTCTAACCTATGCATTTCATTCATTGACTGATTAAACATTGCACTCAGGAAAATGAGTGTATGGATATTTGTAGTCCTGAATCTTAACTTGCCAGCAGGATATATATGCTGTGAGACCCAGCTGCTGAACTTCACAATGATCATGCATCATCAGTGTTTGGCTATAATTTTTGTGTGTTGTTGTTTTAACAGGGAGAGTGCTCAAGTTGAAATCAGTGAATGAGGAGGTCAAGAAAGAGCTTGATGCCTACCGGGCATATCGAGACGAGCAGTGTGAACGTTTGGAAGCTGAGGTAGCTTCTGTTGCTGAGCATGTGCTGGAATTTGACTGCAGGGATTTGAGAAGGAAAAAAAATAAAGGTTAACTTGAATGTGTGTGTGTGTGTGTGTGTGTGTGTGTGTGTGTGTGTGTGTGTGTGTGTGAAAGGAGACTTTTGATTATTGAGGAGATAAGTGGGGCATACGCACAGAACACACGAGTTTTTGTTTGTTTTGTTTTGCTTTTTTTATATACAAAATTTGTTTTTATTATTATTTTTTTGTAATTTTGCTTGACCTACATTAGTACCATTTTACTTTTGCCATCAATCATTATTTGGTTATTTCTAAACAGTTCTGTATTGTATGTAATATTTAGTCTTCTTGAAGTTTTGTGAAATGACGCCACTTTGGAAGTGCCATGGACAAACTTTTAAGCAGCAGTCATGATTTGTTCACTCGTGTTTTTTTGGAAATTCTGCACTTTGTCTTTTAGACAAGCATTACAGAAGTTCTTGGATGTCCTCTTCTCCCGGCCTCAAGCTTTATAGTTTATGTATATCATTGTTAACGTATTACTTTCACAAATACTCGTTAAGCTAAACAAGGCCTTGACAAATTTGTGCTGTGATTCATCCAAAGTTTTCTACATTTCAAACCCCAGATTTACACTTTTTCCAAGGGCAAAACCTACAATTTTGTTTCATATTGTGTCAGTTCACCTGAGATGTTTTACTGCAGATTTACGCTTTTGCCAAGGGCAAACCTACAATTTCGTTTGACATTGTGTCAGTTCACCTGAGATGTTTTTACCACAGATTTACGCTTTGCCAAGGGCAAAACCTACAATTTCGTTTTGACATTGTGTCAGTTCACCTGAGATGTTTTACCACAGATTTACGCTTTTTGCCAAGGGCAAAACCTACAATTTCATTTCACATTGTGTCAGTTCACCTGAGATGTTTTACCACAGACTTACGCTTTTGCCAAGGGCAAAACCTACAATTTCGTTTGACATTGTGTCAGTTCACCTGAGATGTTTTACCACAGATTTACGCTTTTGCCAAGGGCAAAACCTACAGTTTCATTTCACATTGTGTCAGTTCACCTGGATGTTTTACCACAGATTTACGCTTTTGCCAAGGGCAAAACCTACAATTTCGTTTCACTCCGTGTCAGTTCACCTGAGGTGTTTTTGCCCACTTTGAGGACTGACAGGAATAGCAACTGTGTGATGCTGGTGGTGGCACAGTGGCATCGCTCACACAGTGGAATGGGGTCAAAGAATAACGCGCTGTTGCATAGCTGCCAGGCCTCCTTAATCTTTCTCAAATCCTGAATTTAGGGGGAAAATTCAGAGTAATTTCAAAATTTTACCTAAAAATGTGTGTGTGTGTGTGTGTGTGTGTGTGTGTGTGTGTGTGTGTGTGTGTGTGTGTGTGTGTGTGTGTGTGTTACTGTTGTTGTTTATTGTTGTTGTTGTTTTTGGAGTGGGTCATTCTTTAATAGGGATGATAAAGTATTGTAGAATGAAGCTGAAATGTTGTTGATATATGTGAACACAGTTTAACATACACAGAGTATGCACTTTCTTTAAATTAAATCCTTCATTTGTCAACTGAAACATAAAGAGTTAAGAATAATTTCACTCCAAAGCCAAACTGCCTTCTCTTCAGCTAAAGTCAAACTGCCTTCTCTTCAGCTAAAGCCAACTGCCTTCTCTTCAGCTAAAGCCAAACTGCCTTCTCTTCAGCTAAAGCCAAACTGCCTTCTCTTCAGCTCTCCACACCCCCTTCATCCCCTGGTTGCCTAATTTCGGCTCTAGAAGGTTGGCCGATAACGCTTCTAAAATTCAGCACCCTACTCTGTGATGGCGCAACCCACATGCATGCGTAAGTGGCCAGCTACAGTTAATGATTTTTTGGACTGATTCAAGAAAATGTTGGTCAAAGTGTGATCAGCTGATCAGCATACAGTGACAATGACCGTGACAGTGACAATGACTGTGACAGTGACAATGACTGTGACAGTGACGATGGCCATGACAGTGACAATGACTGTGACTGTGACAGTGACAATGACTGTGACAGTGACAATGACCGTGACAATGACCGTGACGGTGACAATGACCGTGACAATGACAATGACCATGTCAGTGACAATGACTGTGTCAGTGACAATGACCGTGACAGTGTGACCATGACAGTGACAATGACTGTGACAATGACCGTGACTGTGACAGTGACAATGACTGTGACAGTGACAATGACCGTGACAATGACCGTGACGGTGACAATGACCGTGACAGTGACAATGACAATGACCATGTCAGTGACAATGACTGTGTCAGTGACAATGACCGTGACAGTGACAATGACTGTGACAATGACTGTGACAATGACTGTGCTAGTGACAATGACCATGACAGTGACAATGACCATGACAGTGGCAATGACCATGACCGTGACAATGGCCGTGACAGTGACAATGACTGTGACAGTGACAATGGCCGTGAACCCAGCTGTCACAGTCAGGCAAGTCATCTCCCATGCTGGGTGACTGCAGGTTGTTAGCATGCACCCTGACGGGGAAAGAACTCCTCCTGCCCAAAAACAATGCGTTACATGTCAGAATTATCATTCAGACTAATCTTACAGTTCAAACATACATCTTTATCTACAGCCCAAAGAAGTGGTGGTGCATTGGGGTTAGTTTTAAAATTCTCAAAGAATTCCACAAGCTGAAAATGACTGCGTATTACGTGACTTTTGACAACGGAGCAGGTTGCTGAATTGAACAGTGTGTGCATGAAACTGGTTCGGAATAGGAAACTAGGGATGAAAAAAAGAAAGGTAAATGAAGACTCTCGCCAGCATTGGCTCTAGTCTGAAAACAAGAAAACAAAAGCTTCAGCTGTTGCCGGTCAGCAATACCATCGAAATACACAGAGAACAAAAACTCCTGTGCTGAAGAGGAGTACAATAAACTGTGTCTGACTGACCACCATTTCAGTTGGGAGGGTACTGGGATGGAAGCGGAGAGAGACTAGAGGGAGAGTGACAATTGTCAACGTAGAAACTGTTAAGCATTCAAGATTCCTGACCGTCAGTACCCAAATAACATGTGCCTGCTGATCACCACACATAAAAAAAGCTTTGTAGACTGGCGCTTTTGGTAAGTTTTCGTTTTCGGTTTTTTTCCTTCTCCTACCATTTTGTTTTTCAACTCTAAGTCTAACTTACTAATCCCTGTATTTTTTTTTTTTTGTTTGTTTACTCTTTAAAAAAGGGATATTCATGGAATATATCAGACTGGATCACATTCACAAAATGTTGATCAAATTACTTTTGACTCGTTCAGCTTCATTTTTGGAAAAGTAAACTGTTTACATTCAGACAAAGAGTATGTCAGTTACACATGAATTCGGTCTTTTATGGTGAATGCAAAGAAAGTCGGGACCCGAACACTGAAATGTGGTCTTTGTAATGTGATCGCATCTGACACTTCACCAGAGAGACAGTCATTACAGTTTTACATGATGTATAGATACCCTTTCTAAAATCTTCAGGGGATTCACTACTCCATGAAAATAAAAGCGTGGGGAGCACTGTACATGTAGTTCCCACCCTTTAAATCCATAGTATCATTTTTTTTCGCCTGACCGTACACATGTGTATCTGCACGGGGTGACTGACGGTAGCATGGTGATGTGCAGGCTGTGGTCTGGGGTAAGGGGATGGTGGAGAAGACGGAGTCCAGCACTCAGGTCAAGATCCAGGCCCTGCAAGACACAGTGGAGATGAACAAGGAGAAGGCGCTGGACCGGCTGCTGAGTACCGTCTTCGACATTGAGCCCGAGCTTCACATCAATCTGCAGTTGTAGAGGGGTGAACCTCACGCCTGTGTGACCTTGTGTCTGGGAATCTGTCCTGTCTTTGTGGGCCTGTGTCCTGTAGTTGTACATCTGTCTAGTCCTTTAAACATGCAGTGTGTGTAGATCTGTCAGCTCCATGGAAATCTGTGTGTAGATCTGTTAATTCATGTAATCTTGCATGTGCTTTTACAATTGTAGATCTGCCCCTTTTTGTGTCATTAGGTCTTGTCATTAGATCTTTATATTTTGCGAAGTTGCGTAATCTTTATCCGAGTTTTAAGTTTGTAGCTGCAGTTCTGCTTTCTCAGCTTTGCAAGAAAAGTACATTGTGCATAACTGCAACAGTAAAGATGTATGGGGAAAGGTAGTACTGTGTGTCTAAAACCTGGGTGTTCACACATATTTTCTATATTCTTATCTAGTTCCCCTGTTCTAAATAGATAGCGAGTAAAGTACAGTCTATGCCACAGCATTATTGGCACATCCCTGTTGCGTTTGACTCCCCCTGCTGCTGGACTTCTAAGAAAGTAGATCACTGTATGTGGATTTAAAGGATAGAAACTGCACATACACAGCTCATCACAGTTTTATTTTCTCGCAGTAGTGAATCCCCCAAAGATTTCTGAAAGGATATTTATACCTCAACTTGATTACATTTTTTTTTTTTGAAGGTGTAGAAATGACTCAAAACTGCTTTTGTCAAATGTTGAAAGGTTTTATTTCTGGATGGGGGGGGGGGGTAGGCATACTGCTGAAAGCGTTTTGTCTTTCTGATTTGCAGCTGACTTCATGTTGGCTGCTGTGTACACAATTTTGACCAATCGACTTGCTGTCGTGTTTTTCTAGCCAAACAAATTCCTTCAGATAAGATGTTTTAAAGGATTACTAATAATGTTCTCTTTTTTCTTTACACTTGATGCCAAGGCAGACGGCGATTTGATCAAGGAGTTTCAAATGTCAATGTCTGATGACAAAGTTTGCCAACTGTTTTAATGGAATTGAGAATAATTGCTGGGTTTGCCATCTTTTATGTTAGTGAGTGAGTGTGTGTGTTTTTGTGTGTGTGTGTGTGTGTGTGTGTGTGTGTGTGTGTGTGTGTGTAAGAGTGAATTTCTTCGAAATAATTTCAGTGCTAATGGTGCGTGCGCAGGAGATGTTATTACAAAATACTGTCTACTGTGTTCAGAGAAGAGCACATTTCAAACAGAAACTGGCCGAGTTCCATCAAGTTTCAAGCTCACACATCGCCCTGTCAAAACGGGTGCATGCAACATTGATGTAATGCATAGATGTACATAGAGGCGAACATTTTGCCGTCTGAAATTTCAAAACCTGTTCAGCAGCTTATCTGCGTGAAAGACACACAAATGCAAGGGATGGGAAGCCCTGTTGGTTTGAGTCATATGTATGTTGGTTCGTTGAAAAAAAAAAAAAAAAAGAATGCCATCTTGTGTAAAAGAAGTTGTGACAAATGCTGAAATAGTGATGCCTGATGATGTGATGACCTGCCTGATCCCATTACAAAGATGATACAGTTTTCCATTGACTAGTGTAAACATCAGTATGTTTTTCACCAACATAATAGATCAAGCATGTTTAGATGTGTGAGGTATGCACAACCTGAGCAGTCTTAACGCTGTGTGCTTCATGTGCAATGTTTTATTGTGTGACATGTGTTTTGAAGTGTCATTTTTTTTTTTTCCCTTCAAGAATCATGTTCTGTGATTTTTGCAGTTTGGTGCTTACCTAGTGTTAGAACGTATGAGTGACGTTGGTTTTCTTCATTCATTCCATGTGTGTGTTTTTTTTTTTTTTTTTTTTTTTTTTTTTGGGGTGAGTGGTAGGGTTCTTTTCTCTAACAAAACAGGTTATTTGCTTCTGATCATTTGTACTTTGTCATGCTTTGTTTTCAAGTAGTTGTTTTTCTGAAACAAATTGTCAGTAGTTCAGTATACAATATTATGTTGTCTATATATGGTCAGACTAGACAGCAGTTGATTGTTTCTCTTACTGTAATGTGAACTGTGCAGTTTTACTTTACCTTTCATGATCGTGTATACCAACATGAGGAGGACATATTGCTATTTAGTATTGAAGCGTCTGTAGCAGTTCAGAAACAGAAATCATGAGACATGCCATGAATAACTGCTTGGAAAAATTCAGATTAGACTCACGAAAACCCAAACTTGATTGAATAATTGTAAAATACAGAACAAGACTAAACACAAGAGCTTGAAGTATCTAGCTTTCTTGTTCCAATATGCCTTAGGAGACCTTTTTTTTTTTTTTGTTTTTGAACTGTTTTGGTTGTCCTGTCTCATTTTACAGCTCACTCATCCTTCCACCACCCTAGAAAAAACAACTCAAGGCTCTAAAATGGCCCACTCTCTCCCCAAACCACTTTTTTTTTTTCCCCGAAGAGCTCTTGCACAGTCCATGGCTAAAAAGCAGTTAAAAAGATTCAGATCGAAAATATGATATATTGTGCCACTTCTTCCAGTAAACTGGCAAGACTTGTTTGTGTGTTTTTAGGAAAGGGGGTGTTACACTGTTAGTTTGTTCACCAGAGTTTTCTTTTTTTTCCTTTTTTTTCATTTTTCGTCATTTAACTCATCTTCACATCACCCCTACATCATTAGTCTGTAATTGTTTCACCTGTGATTTTTGTGCACAAAATTTCCATTCCCTGATAATCATGCTGTCTTTTTTGTCTTTTTTTTTTTTTAGAAAAATTCTTTTCTAACTTTTTGTCCTATGTCTTTGTCTCAAATGGTGCTTTGATTTATATGATGTGTATCATCTGATCATGTGCAAAGTGATATGCATGAATGTGAAGATAAAGATTGATGATTATGACCCCAGTTCTTTGAGAAAACTTTATGAAAAGCTGATGGGTGATATTTTCAAGCACAACTTTGTGATATGCATCATGTGTATTTATTACCATATTGTAGTAGAAATGTGTTCATTAATAAGTGAAATCAAATATGAGGTTCAGGCATTAATAACAGAGGTACATAGCTTTAGCATTAAAAAAAAAAATATATATATATATATATATAACATATTTCTTGGAATGGTTGTGGAATTTTTTTTTTTTTGAAGGGGTGTGTGTGTTGGGGGGGGGGGGTGTCAAACTCTTTACAGGAATGTTCAAACTATGCTTTAACAGCAGCTTTAGGTTGTTTTTATTTCCCCTCTATGTCCATGCTTATGGCAGGTTGGAGGGCATCGGTCTTCTCCCCCGAGATGTATGCTTGCTCAGTGCAGTTATTTCCATTGTAGAGGGCTAAAGCGGGTGGTGTCCTGCACATTTTACAGGAGCACAGGCACCACTGAATAGTTTGTGCATCAAGTAAAACTCAGAGAGAGAGAGAATACAAAGTTCACAGTTAAAGTTTGCAAGTTGAGGTTCGAATCCAGCTTAGTGCTTCCACCGGAGTAAAATTTTGGCCTTTTCTTGGCTGATTTCGATGTGGTGTCGTTCATCAGTGTATGCATGAGGATGTTATGCAGACCCCCTTCCCCCAAACTCCCGGGATGAATCTCGCCCTGACTCAACTCTGTCATGTTTGCTTCATCACTTGAGGTGGATGTGGGCGCTGAAGGCAAATGCACATGACACTGAACACCAGCCAGCATTCTGGGAGCTGTGCAGAGTTTCTGTGGTATAGAAGGCCTTGTCATTACATTTTACATTACGCTGCGTAAGATTTGAAAAAGTGTATTGATATTATCGTGATAATTTTTTTAGTGTGCTGATTTTTTTCAGCGATATATGGGCAGATTCAAAAACCTGTACTGTACCTCATGATGAGGGATTGTGCATACTCAATCAGAAGGAAGCCCATCCCATGACGGAGTCGAAAGAAAAGTGACTGCAAGTGTTTCAAGAGTACAGAAAGTCTGTGACCTAGAAAGAAAAAATGTATATGCTTACATACATTTGTATGCATCAAAACCAAATAACACACACACACACACATGCACACACACATGCACACACACACACACACACACACACACACACAAAAAGCGTCAGAATGATGTATCACATGAAGCACAGTACAAATTCTTTTTTTTTTTTCTAATTTTATACATTGGATTGCTTACATTACTTGGTGCTTTTCTGACAACGATGTTTGTATCCATTCCTCCGCCCATACTGCCATACAGTAATCTTGAATATGAACACTGACAGTACGGGTATTGTGTTCTCAATTTTTGTGCATTTGCTGAGCTAGTCTGGTTGTCACTGTGTGTTTGATGGCTTTATCGTTGATGATTGATCTCGTATCTTGATTTTATATATGATCTACATTCTTTTTTCTTATCTTGTCCTTTGTTTTGAATAGCAAGTCAAAGTTAAATTAGCAGGCCATATTTTGAAATAATGGATCAAAGTGAAATTAGGAAGTTACAAAATCAGTCAGGCAGCTACGAAGTAGACGATTTAGGAAGATCAATTTTGGTGATAGCATGAGACGATTGAAGGGAAATAACTCCATCTGAGAGCAGCATTGGTGTAGAGTCATTGGCCATTCCACACAAGGGAACCAGAGTTCTTTTTTCATTTTCCACTGGGTTTTTTTCCATGGCTCTTGCCTCACACAAGATCTCCAGTGAGTTACTTTTTAACATAGATGGCTATAGATGTGTTCCTTTTTTTTTTTCCTTTTATTTTGTTTGGATATATGCATGTTGCTTTGATTTGACAGATGTTAGTGGAAAATAAAGGCACAGGACACCCATATCAGTTTTTTGTTTTTTACCCATTTGTTGTTCCTAACTGGAACAAAACATGTCATGTCTGTTGACAGATGTTATATGTTTTTTTTTTTTGTTTTGTTTTTTTTTTGCCTCACTCAGCGTTCAGGCTCGAGGTGCAGGAGGGGGGGGGGGGGGGGGGGGGGGGGGGGGGGAGGGGGGGTGCAGTAATTCATGTTGGCTCTCAGGAAGTTGAAGAAACTTTTTGTTTTTGGTATAGCTTTTAAAAAAAAAAAAAAAAAAAGGAGAAAATGTGAAAGAGCAGTATGTACCAGTCACTTGGTAATGAGATAGGTCCTACCAAGCCTTTGACATTGCATTACTGCCCTTGACCGAAGCATTTGACATTGCATTACTGCCCTTTACCGAAGCCTTTGACATTGCATTACTGCCCTTGACCAAAGCCTTTGACATTGCATTACTGCCCTTGACCGAAGCCTTTGACATCGCATTACTGCTCTTGATGGATTGTGCCAGAGATCCTGTGTCATAAGGACTCGGAGACTTGAGATGCGAACAGAGAGACTGCCACACAGAAAAGAAGGGACAGGTGGAAGTGGGGGTCCCGCTGGCTGTACTCCCCTCCCCCTGCAATGTCTGCCGCCTACTGTGTGCCTCAGAGATAGGTCTCCACTCCCACATGAAGGCATATTTTGGCAAACGATCCGTCTGCTGACTCGTCTATTGCACCGACAGGAGACTGCAGCGTCACTGATGTGGGGAAAACTCTGACAGACCTGGCGTCTTTGCGCCACCTGTGTGCATTGACCGGTAGATGCCATGTGCAGCAGTTACCATCTGTCTCCTATAGGCCCTGAGATGCCATGCGTAGCAGTTATTGTCTTCCTATAGGCCCTAAGATGCCATGCATAGCAGTTACTGTCTTCCTATAAGCCCTAAGATGCCATGCATAGCAGTTACTGTCTTCCTATAGGCCCAGAGATGCCATGCATAGCAGTTACCGTCTTCCTATAGCCCTGAGATGCCATGCATAGCAGTTCTGTCTTCCTATAGGCCCCTGAGATGCCATGCATAGCACTTACCAACTGTCTTCCTACAGGCCCTGAGATGCCCATGCATAGCAGTTACCGTCTTCCTATATAGGCCCTGAGATGCCCAGGCATAGCAGTTACCGTCTTCCTATAGGCCCTGAGATGCCCATGCATGGCAGTTACCGTCTTCCTATATAGGCCCTGAGATGCCCATGCATAGAAGTTACTGTCTTCCTACAGGCCCTGAGATGCCATGCATAGCAGTTACCATCTGTCTTCCTATTGGCCCTGAGATGCCATGCATAGCAGTTACTATAGATCTGTCTTCCCATTCTCACAAAAGAATCAAATAAGACACACATGGACTTTTTCTTTTTATTATTCATTTTCCATTTTTATACACCGT
This sequence comes from Conus betulinus, assembly GCA_016801955.1. Classification (NCBI taxonomy): domain Eukaryota; kingdom Metazoa; phylum Mollusca; class Gastropoda; order Neogastropoda; family Conidae; genus Conus; species Conus betulinus. The sequence goes on along the minus strand of JADBJO010003913.1, from coordinate 177,556 downwards.
TTACAGGTTTAAATCCTGCTGTACCTTCATTGAATACCCGCATAGGAAAAAACAACCTCAAAAAAAAAAAAAAAAAGACTAGGCATTAAAACGTGGTTAAATATACCCTCACAGTTAAGTTCTAACAAGATAATTTAAAAACATTTTCTTTCCATTACCCTCACAATCAAGTTCTATTAAGATCATTAAAAAAAAAAATGTTTATTTTCATTTTAACTTTTCTGAGACAATCTGATAGTCTTTAGCCAACATAGGTAGATTGATATACACTTGACTGATAGATCAAATGTGTGCATGCATTAACCATTTTCTTTCTACTTGACAGAAACCATTGGAAGACAAGGACTGAAAATGCAGATTTTTTTTTTTTAAAGCAAGCATGCATGCATAAACTGTTGTTTTTTTTTTTTTAACATTAGTCATTCTTTTCGTAAATCATATAGGTATATTCTGATTAAAAATAGTTTTGTTATCTTCTCTGATTAACCGAGTTAGATTATTATCATCATGGCCCACCTGACCTCTCATAACCTTTTCAGAGGTCACACAAGAAAAGAAATCCATTGTAAAACAAGTTAAACCATCAACAACAAATGAACAAAAACCCGAAACGAAACAAAAATAAAATCCTGAAAAAGGAACAAACAACAAACTGCAGTAATGAATGGTCGCTAAGCTTAGAACTTAAGGCCCATAATCTGCTTATGATGAGCGTTCAAGGTGTTTCCCCTTAATCTCACACTCCCAGACTTTTTTTTTTTTTTTTAATGTATAACAAGAAATGGAAAAAAACATTTTAATGTCAAAACAAAAACAAAACATAGAAAAATACATGCAGGCAGATAAGACACAACCAAAAGGACAGTTAGTGTCCAATCTGATTAGTGTCCAATCTGATCAGTGCTCACAAGTTTCACGACCTAACAAACGATGGATCTCCATTTCAAAAAAAAAAAAAAAAAACCAGCTGGCATGTTATAAACAGTTAAAAAGAAAACAAATATACACGCATGTCCAGAACAAAGACAGGAGAATGGTCCGCAAAGCCAGGAAAACAGTAGATGATGTAAAGAAAGATATCAATGAACAACAATAATAATGAAAGGCAAAGTCAACAGAGTCCCAGAAGAAAGGAAAGTGCACGCACAAAACTTCATGAAGACAGGGGAGCAACCTGTACTGAACATGGCCCGGGCCTCCCGAGGGGGGACCTCTGATAAATGAGAATGTTGAATAACTTTCCAGAAGGCGGGGAGAGCCATCTGTACTGAACAAGCCCCAGGCCTCCCCAGGGGGGACTTCTGATAAATGAGAATGTTGCAAAACTTTCAGAACGTATGGGAGTCATCTGTACTGAACATGCCCCGGGCCTCCAAAGGGGGAACTCTGATGAATGAGAACGTTACAAAACTTCTAGAACACAAGGGAGCCATCTGTACTGAACATGCTCCAGGCTTTCCCAGGGAACCTCTCAAAAATAGAATGTTGACTAACTTCCAGAACACAGGAGAGCCATCTATACTGAACATGCCCCGGGGCCCTCCCCAGGGGAACCTCTCTGATAAAATGAGAATGTTGAATAACTTCCAGAATGCAGGGGAGCCATCTGTATTGAACAAGCCATGGGCCTCCCATGGGGGACCTCTGATACATGAGAATGTTGAATAACTTCCAGAACACAGGGGAGCCATCTGTACTGAACAAGCCCTGGGCCTCCTCAGGGGATTCTCTGATAAATGAGAATGTTACAAAACTTCTAGAACGCGGGTGGCGTCATCTGAACTGAGCAAGCCCGGGGGATCTCTGGTAAATGAGAAGTTACAAGCCATCTGTACTGAGCAAGCCCTAGGCCTCTCATAGGGGGACCTCCGATAAACGAAAATGTATATCAAAAGGAGTAAAATCAAGCAATGTCATCAAGCATTTAAATGTGCAGCTCCCTCATATTGGTGTCCCCATTTACAAAGTCAAAAAACAAAACAATAATGCACAAGCCAGTGTGAGATCAAAATTACAGGAACTCCCAATATTCTATACTTCTGCCAGGTGGAAAAAAAAAAAAGATGTACACAGACATCATTGCTATGTAATTGTAAAAATTGTTCTTTCACCAAAATGTAGCTGAAGATGTGTGTGATGAGGACTAATGTATGTGTATGCAGCTTCTAAAGATCTCTCCTTTTCTTGGTATACATAACTTCTGTAAAGCTTCAGAATCGATACAAAAACAGTATGACTGTATCTTGGTGTTGTTTGTAATCAAATCCAGCATCCATGAAAAAAAATATACAAGTGTACTGTGTAATGCTACACATATGAGCAGCTTTTGAATATTCATCCTTTCCTGGAAAATATCATGCTACAGATTGAGGCAATTAAGAAACAAATGAATAATTAAAAAAAAAAAAAAAGTAACTCCCTGATAAGTGTACAGGTTTCGTCTTGATAGCTAAGCCTATCATCACACAAAGTCTTTAACCCCAAAATAAATCATGTCTGAAAGACAAAAACATACTTTTTTCTTCTCTCTCTATGAAATAAAACAACCCAGTTTTTAAAAGCGATACAAATCCATGACTCGGTGTCAAATATTCACATAGTACTATGTTTGAATATTAAAGGAATGTGTATTGGCAATCTCAGCAAATTCACAACTGAGCTTGAATGAATTATCACTTGCTCTGCAGATGTTAGTGAACAAGGTGCATTTCTCCTAAATCTTTCCTTTAGCTGCCATGGGATGAGAGAAAAAAAAAAATGCACACTCCACTCCCCCCCCTTCCCCCCATTGCCACTAATCTCCTCCCGCTGATATGTCTGAAAGTCACAAATGCCCCCTCATCACCCACCTCATCCCATCAAAGTGTCTGAAAGTCACAAAGGAAGACATCACTGCATAGTACTCCACAGTCAACAAGTAACAGAGAGGGGATCTTTAATCCCTTGATTCCACATAACTGTCTCTCAAACAAGTGTGAGACAGATGTAATAGATTTTGGTAACATAACATGTGTATACTGGATAACAACATGGCAAGAATAAAAAGCACTTTAAGGAACAAGTCGTTTGCAAGTTTTGGAGGGTTAATCTGTTAGGCAAGAACAAAGATAGTAACAAGTTAGTAAAGTAAATAGTCAAACCTGTCATACTGAAGTCGATAGGAATGACAAGATCAGCTCCATATTGCATTCTTTCATTCCAACGATTGACCCAAAGAAGGCCTTTCACCGATGAAAAAAAATGAACTACTTCACAGCTGCAGTACGACCACCCTTTGATACATCTGGCTTCGATGCAAAACAGCTTCAACAACTGATGTACAGAAAACCAAAAAGTAATCCCTCATTTCCTTGGTGTAAATAAACAAACAAAAAAAAAGGCCCAAATGAAAAGTCAGCACATGGACAAATACTGACACAATACATGAAAGCTACCAACTGAACAGTTATCCCTTATCTCCCTGGAGTTATCTCTATGATGTAAATAACTAAAACAAAACCCCCCTTTTTTGAAAAAATCACAAACTGGACCAAAACTGAATGAAGAATTTGAAAGACGTGTCGACAGCGCCACTAGGAGGCAAAAACGGAATAACAAACAACAAAATCAGACAAGATAAAAAAAGTATTGTTGATCAAGGATGAGAGTAATCAAAAGAACGAAAGAAAGAAACTAGGATTCAAGCAAAACAAAACAAGAAGAAAAGAAAAAAAAAAAAAAAGAGATGGAGGCGCATGTCCAGGAGGTAACCGACGAAATCCTGAATAAACAAAGCTCGTCTCATCATAACCCAGCCACCAGCAATCCACAGAGAGTGAGCCAAAGTCAAATCGTGAAGCAACCCACCAAAGGAGATTGCTCTACTGTCAAGTCACTTCTGAAGTGTTCAGGAGTGCCTGTTCTAAGTGAATGTATATACAGGATGCCACATACTATACCGCCTACTGACAATACCTGCTTTAGCTGAGGCGTCAGCATAAGCATTCCCCTGTACCGGGTGCTACCACATTCGTCCAGCCCCAGTCCCTTTGTTCTCACCAATAACTTCGTCTCAAACGAATTTACCAGGGCATGGACGCAGACAGGAAATCGAAACTAAGAGACAGACAAAGTACTGTCACAGAACATTGAATGATGATGAAACGACAATCCAATAAAGGATATGCACTCGCTTCACAACGCGATGATTTTCCAGACAAAATAGGACTTAAGAACTTCAGTCTCCTGGATAATTTTCAACAGTATTTTTCACTTTTTCACCCTCTACATGGTTGCTGAATATTGGACGTCCTTTCTTTCAAAAGCCCTCCCCTTTAATCACACCTATCTCAAACGCGCTCAGGAATACTGGAAATGGCATGGAAAATTGAGATCAAGAATGATGGCAGCCAGTGAACAAGACTGCAATCAGAGTGCAGCTGGCAAGAAGAAAATAGTATGACAACACATCAGGGACAAATATACATCACAGGGCAGAGAACAGGCCAAGGCATACACTGGTGACCAGAAAAGAACAGATTCTAATGGTGCGCGCACACACACACACACACGCACGCATGCACGCAGGCATGCACGCACACGCGCGCGCGCGTGCACACACACACACACACACATTCAGATTCAAGAAAAGACTTTTCTACATGAGTGGTTTTCTAATGTATCTCTGGCAGTTCTAATGTATTTTGTGGTGGTTTTTCTGATGTATTTCCATTTCTACCCTGCATTTTTTCCCCAGTGTGACAAAATGTTTGTTATGGGAAAACAATCTGAGAAACTGCCTTAAAATCATGACCCAGGATGACAGGGTGGGAAAATTATGAGGATGAAGATAAAATCCTCCAGAAAAGAAAGATGAACTTCCATGTGTTACTACACCCAAATGCCTGAACAGAAAGCAATAGAATGAGAAATGGGAATACTCACTGGAAACGCTTTTTCAATACCTCCTTGACATCTCACAAATTCACAAAATGCAACAATAAATCTCAAAGATAGGTGTAAAATTTGAGGAGATGAGTGAGTTTATATGTTTGTTTTCATCATTTCTTTTCTTTTCTTTTTCTTTTTTTTTCCTTTTGTTTTTAAACATTCACAGCCACATTTTATCTCTACGAGCATACACACAAAAACCACAAAGCCAATAAACAACCCTGGCTTCATCCATTTCAACAACCACTGTTGACCCTTCCTTATTTTGTTCAGTATGAACAAATTCAAAAATAAACTGAAATAACCCAAATGCACAGGAGTGGGACATTATCATACTTGTACAAGACACCCCTTGGTTGAACAAACCAACTCGCCATGTCACTTTCGGCAAAGCCAGCAATGCTGAGAAATCCTGTCTGTTATACCATACAGACAGTTCAGACAGAGCGAGGAACAAACCACAAGGGCAAAAAAAAAAACAAAAAAAAAACAAGATTACAAAATTATGTAACTTGAATTTTCATCTCCATGGAAAGGTCTGCCTTCCAACAACATGAATCAAAATCAGATCAAAAGTTTTTCAAAAATGGCAATAAAAAAAAGGTTTCTGTAATTCCTGGGGTACATAAAAAAAAAATAGCGCAAGCAAAGCAAATCCCACAGACATTAATGAAATGCAAGCAGAGCAAATTCCACAGTTCTCTGAATATGCTGTAGCATGGCTGTTTAAATGCACACACTCCAAGAATAAATATACACACACAGTACACTCCCTCCACATTATATCCTAATTACGATTCATTCTTCCAGGAACAGAGAGAGAATATTATGAAGCTCCACCGATTACTTCGGCAAAAAACAATGAATACGGAACCACAACTTTTAAGCAGAATCCTTGACACTTTTAGACATAAGAATCATACATCAATCATCATCACCATCACCTAAAGAGCCAGTTAATGCTGGGAAATCCCTTATTGCAATTCAGTGTGCATTCATACCCTTCTTTTTTTCCTTGTAAAAATCCTCACAAGCTACTACACCTGTTCCTTTGTGTGTCTTCTCTTACTCACACATCTATGGTCATCCATTAACAGGCAAATCATTCATACTGGGGTGATGCATATAAGGGGGAAAAATGCTGAATATTGGTAAAAAAAAAAAAAAAAAAATCTACGCATACTTGTTGTTTGTTAGTCCTCCTAGATTTTTACGATCAGTTTACTGTCATAGCCCAGCAGAGATTGAGTATTGGTCAAAAATAATCTACAAATGCTTGTTTGCTGTTAGTCCTGTTAGGTGTTTACAGTCAGTTTACTGTCGTAACCCAGCCAATCATAGCTGGTGTTGGGGGAGGAAGGAAGTGCCGTGACAAACACCAAACACAATACATTTACATATAAAACTATGCCGATCTGAGGCGACAGCCATTCTGCTTGATGTGTCAACTCTTGGGGAGTTGTTGCCCTTCGGTATTCACTATGCCAGAGAAGCGGCTCAATTTCAATTTGATCCCCCTGCTGTTGAGAACAGCCCACATTAAAACAAAAAAAAAAAAAAAAAAAAAAAAACCAGGCCTACGTGCATGTTGTCCTAGACAGACCCGAGATGTACACCAGTCATTTTCATTTTTTTGCCTTCAACCATTCCCCTGACTGACGAGAAAGCTTGTGCCAGGACTCTACATGGATGTCCACCTATCAACCCCTCTCCCCTAACACCAGTTTAACAGAATCATCCACCTACCATGTCAGGTAGCTGTCAATAACTTGGTCATCCCCCCCCCCCCCCCCCCAAAAAAAACAAAAAACCCAAGCTCCCATTTGTAGTAGCCAATGCTGTACCATGGTTTTCTATCATCTTTTTACTTAAAAATAACAATAACAACAAAAACAAGTTTTCATGCAATCAGTCAACGCCAGCAGGAAATCAGTCTCACTCAGTTAAATGAAAACAATCAAGCTGAGTAAAAAAAATCAAAATCAACAAAAAAAAAAAAAAAAAAAAAAACCAGAAAATCAGCAAACATGAGTAAACAAACAAACAAAAAAAACTACCCCCAAATCGAGTCAAACTAAACACACACAAAAGTCATCCTGCCCAAGAGAACAGGAACTCTTCAAGACTGATCTTTCGAAAAATCATCCACACTGAATAAACAAAAAAAATTCATAAAAAATGAGTGTACAGAAAATCAGCAAGTCTAAGTAAACAAAAAATAATACATCAATAAACAATAATAATCAAACCCAAGAACACATAAAATCAAGTACAGTGACTAAACAGAAAATCTGCTGATAATATATGGGAAAAAAAAAAAAAAAAAAAGCCAAGCTGGGTCAACAGAACACCAGCAAGATGAAATAAATCAAAACCAGCGAAAACCAGAGAGAAAAAAAAAAAAAAAAAAAAAAAAAAAGGCAACATTTGAGTAAAAAGAAAATCTCATGGACTGAGTAAACTGATACACCAATCTCAAAACTTTCTGAGATTCAGAATCGAAAAGACTTTACCACCTCTAATCTCTTACAACAGAAAAAATGAAGTCGCATCTGCTGTTGCTTCAACATTCTCCATAACAAAGTGCCAAACATGCAAATGTTCATCAGAAAGCATCTTCATCATAATAACAGTCAAAATAATGACCTAAATATCATTAAAAACGCCAAAGCAATTATTGAGTAAATGAAATGATCAATAACTTAACAGAACAGAAATCAAAATATTCTAATTCAATCTGGAAAAAAAATCCGAGTCTCCCCTCCTCCCGTTTATGCCATTTTTCTAATTTTAATTCAATCTGAAAAAAAAAAAATTTGGACCAAATGCTAATGTCAACTCATTAAAAACAAACTCTTTTCTCCCAAACACACAGCCAGTAACTGCAAGAAATTCAAAGAATTTTTCTTCTTCCATCATAAGATATAAGAGACAAGACATGATATATATTTGGCTGATATTTTGCAGAAAAAAAATACATAACTGACATCTGGAAAAAATGAAAATGTCATATACTACGATATATATATATATATATATATATATAATATATAAAAACAGGCAGGTGAACCATCAACAAATATAGAACATCAAAACAGAAGAATTTTTTTTTGACTAATTTTTTTTTGTTTTCTTTCAGCCTTCCACGGACTGAAGCATTCCCATAGTCAAACGCCTCTGATAATTGTCAAAATAACTGACTGAAAATATCACACACACACACACACACACACACACACACACACACACACACATAAACAAAGTATGTCAAAAATATACATTGTGTATGTGGTCATAGCATATCAACTGATCACATTCTTTTGTGTAACTTAATAAAGAAATTCATTCCAAATATGCCTGTGCAGCCTATTCAAAATGTTTCCCTGTCACCAAGTGAAACATATCTTTTCTTTTTGCACTTAGCTAAAAGTCCAATTAGCAAATACTTATAATAGATAACAGTCAGTGGTGAGATGAGACAGAAGAGTTGTATGTTTTGATTTTTTTTTTTTTTTTTTTTTCTTTTTGATCACCTGGATTTTCTATTTTTTTGCGTTATAGCTGTAGATAAGTTCATTCTTTTGACTTGTTGTGTTAACGTTTTTTCCCCAGCCCCACTTTTTTTTTTCTTTTTTTTTTTTTGTCTCTAATATCACATAATGTGGAAAGACGTAAAACAAAAAAACACACACACACACACACACACACACACACACACACACACACACACACACACACACACACACACAAGGTCAAGAGGAACAAAAGTCGCTGAACAATAAAGTAAGCCAAATCAATGATGATAACAACACTTATCAGTGTTGCTTCTGGGATTTCAGAAAGAGGGGAGGCAACCAGTCCCTGTCACGGGTCGATGCCAAACATTGTTAGTCAAGAAAATCACTTCTCAAACAAACACAAAAGTCATCAGCAAAAACAAATACAAAAGAAAATCATAAATATATAAATACTAATACACTTTGATATCAGTCAACACTTATCAAAGGTCGCCCTGTTTATCCTTACGGCCACTCATTAAAGGGTTCTGCCCAACAGCAGTGAAACAGAACACCCAATGCAGTGGTCAAGTTCTTCGTTTCATAGGCAAGCCCTTCTTTGAGCCATCAAACCTAGAAGATCCTCACAAACCTCAGTCTCACGATTACAATCTTCGCTGCTGCTGTCTCGAAGTTGACCACTCCTAACCCCCACTGTCCTTACCCTGGTCTTCTTCAGCACTTTCTTAAAACCTCCCATTCATGCGGACTTTCACTGTGTCCCCTCCCCTTATTTTTCTGCTGATAAAAAAAAAAAAAAAAAAAAAAAAAAAAAGCCAACCAGCAACCAGGCAAAGTGGTTAGCGTCGCGGACTGCCAGCAGGGAGGTTACGAGTTCAATTCCCATCAGAGCCCATTTCTTTGTGGGATTTTTCTACCCTAACCAGCCTCTACCTAGAACGAGTTTGCTACCTGGTCAAATGGGAAGACTGAGCTGAGCTTCATCATCCACTTAATGGATGCGTCTCTAATTGCTAAAATTTCCCAACCAACTCTGAAGATGTCGGCATCTCTCAGGCCTCGTCGACGCCAGATATCTTATAAAAGTAAATGAAAAAGCACAGCCCTGTCAGGCAGTCTCAGAACAGAATGGAAATCCATAGCATCCTCTTCATCATCCTCATCCTCACTGAGCAGTGTAGAAAAAAAAGGTCTCAAATTCTGCGACGCTTCATGACCTGCCCCCAAAGAGACCTTAGTTTCCATTTTTGTCTCAATGTCCCTTCGTGAGGTTCTGTCAGGGTTGTATCAGCAAATTTATGCGAGCCGGGGTTGGATGGATGTGATGGTACCCTCGAAGGGAGACCTCGCTAGTGCTGGCTCTTCGATAAAGCCACTGCTACTGCCATCAGCATGGAGCCACTGAACACCACTGAAGTGACTCAGCAGCAGTGCAGTGTCTCCTCTGGTGGGTTTCCTCAAGATGAGTCGACATTAACTGTTCCCTGTGGATTGCTGCAGTCCGGGCTGTTGTGGAACAAGCCAGGCTGTGGCCATGGATGGGAGCTGGAATGAGCAGTGTGGGCACAGCAAGACCACACAGCTAAAAAAAAAAAAAAAAAAAAAAAAAAAAAAAAAAATGAAACAACCCTAGTGAGCAGTTGGCTCACAGCTAGATCAGTCATGCTGACCTAAAACATAAAAACAGCCACTTTCGCTGACCATAGGTGTTGCTGCCAGAGTCAATAGAACATAAGATAATTATGTCCTCCCCACATCCCACACCCTTCTCCCTCCATTCCTATGGGATGGTTATCAGTGCCAGCACATCACGTAAGGCAAGTCGGGATGCTCAACCTGAATCTAACTAACAACAAACTAACTTGTCAGCATCATTTGTTTTTTACTAAAGAGGGTTGGCGGCAAACTGTGCGTTGAAATGCCTGAAGTCCAAACGAGATAACTTTCCAGCAGACAATGAACCAACTTTCCCACAGCCGAGAATAAAAGTGATGATCGGCGAAGATTAGAAGCTCTGGCCAGTCCATGAAAACATCACAAAAGGTGTGTTAGGCAAGAAGATGAGCCCTTCACTTTTGTGTTTTTTCTTTCCCTTTTTTTTTTTTTGTTTGATTTTTTTTCTTTCGGGTTGACAGTGGGGCGCGGTGACCATCTGATTACGCAGTTTGGGTGAATACCTTGTGTCAAACCTGTAACTCCACAGTCTGGGAGCAACACTGATACTTATACGCACACAAACAAAAATCCATATCACTGCTACTAATAAACATGACTTTAAACGTCACAGGTGAAGCCGACAATATTCTGGGAGCGACATCGTTTAGACAGGGGCTTCAGGCAGGAAATTTTGCAATGAAAACAGTCCTTACTTTGTAGCCCATTTCTTGTCTTTTTTTTTTTTTCCTTTCCCATGCCCTCTCCAGCACTGCTCCCTCTCCACATGTCCTGGGTCATCCACCCATACATAGCTACACCCTGCTCCACCCCTAGCACTTGAAAGTCTGCAGGGTGCAATTAAGTCATCATACTGCAACCCATCGGAGGAGACACTGCCCAGCCGATGAATCCCTTCAGTGATGTCCCCAGTGCTGGTCTACATCAAGTGTATGCAGGACACGCCTACTAAGCCCCGAAATGAGCCAGTCTGAGTGAGCATCCCCCCCCCCACACCCCCCCCCCCCCCCCCCCCCTTCTGATGTGCATAAAAATTCAACCCAACAACAGTCTCAATGAACCAGCCGACACTGAGACTCACCAAGGGTGTGTGAAAGTGATGATGAAACTAAAAACTGAGATCATCACCAAGAAACCTTTCCTCCTGTTCATGCAGTTCCTGCCAAAAAAAAAAAAAAATTTTTTTTTTTTTTCTTTTTAGCTCCATTCAACACACTGTACTTCACACCCTTTCCAAAACCAGACAAACAGCATTTTCAATCCCCAATTTCATGGAATAAAATTCTGCCATTCAGGCGTCAGCCACTGATTCTTGGGCTCCTGAAATTAATTCCTTAAACAAAAATTACTCACTCCCCTAAAAAAAAAAAAAAATTTAGTTAAAAAAAAAACACACACACAAAACAACCCACCAATGTTTGCATCAAAGCATAACACACACACACACATATCCCAGACAATGCACCTGCTCGTCCCATTCCACTATTTCTCCAGGTAGCGCAGGTAATGGTAGAGGACACGATGGAAAAGTACCGGCTGTTGCTTCAGACATCCGTGGCTGGTGTTGGGCAGAGTGATGATGTGCGATCGGGGGAGGGCTTGCAGTCTCTCTCCCGGCTGAAGGCACCCAGCCGTACGTCCTGCTCTCCGTACAGGATCAGGGTCCGCAACTGAAGAAACAGCCAACGACGTGAGAGGAAGGGAAACAACAGGGGACTGTGCTCAAAATGATGGTAACTGATGACAATGAAAACTTAACTTTTTTCACTGTTGTTGTTATAATCCTTCATTACTTCCATTCTCGTCATCATCATGGTGTTGTAAAAAAGAGAAAAATTCTGTACAAAAACAATGTTACCTTTATTACTTCCATTATCATCATCATAGTATTGTGAAAACAGAAATTTGTTCACAGCAATAACGTTACCTTATGTAAAAATGAGGAGTAAAATAAATGATGGAAGATATCACAACTGAATGGGAAAAAAAAAAGATGTGCGACTACAACATCCATTACTAATTATGTCATATTTTCTTACAGATAATGACCCAAAAATTTTCAACAACAAAAAAAAAAAAAAAAAAAAAAAGGAAAACCAAACCAAACCAACCTGACTCTGAGAATAGTTCTCTACAAACACATCAGACCCTACGACTGCAACAGCCACAAGAGCTGCCGCTCTTCCACACCAATGTTGGGCTTCTGGAACAAGTACGGAAGGGCAAAGCTTCCAGCCATAGAGGGCGCCACGATGATTGGCAGGTCTGGACCAAGAGCCTTGACCAGCGCCACCATGAAGTCCTCATAAGGAATGCCACGCAGGTCCTCCTCCTTGCTGTGTCCCAAAGCCTGCAATGCATTTTGTGCACGCCATGTGCAACAATCACCAAATAAGCTTCGTTCTATTGATCAAACTCTTCTATCCAGTTATCAA
>JADBJO010003913.1:152500-160000 GCA_016801955.1 Conus betulinus | reverse complement strand
CTGTACTGGAGGTCTTGGTATCATCAGAAGCACACCTGCGAGATTTTTCTACCCTGACCAGCTCCATCTGTTAACTGTTACAGAGGGCTCAGGCATCATTAGATGCACACTTCTGTGAAATTTTTGTACCCTGACCAGCCTCAATCATCAACTGTAATTGACAGTTTCAAAACGAAGTGACTGAGGGCAGAAAATGAAGCAAACTTTAGAAAGGAAAGGGGTTAACCGTTAGTTACCGCGAAGGACACAGACAAACAGATTCAGGACAAAACACAATGCATTTCGACCTCTTGGGTCTTCTTCAGGCAAAAACAAATAACATTTAGGACACTGAAAACGAAGAACGAGAAACCACTTTTCTTCTCATATTCAGTGCATTCGACAGCCATTTTGCGCTGAATATGAGAAGTGGTTTCTCGTCTTCATTTTCACTGCCCTAACTATTGTTTGTTTTTGCCTGAAGAAGACCCCAAGAGGTCGAAATGCAGTGTGTTTTGTCCTGTAATCTGCTTGTCTGTGTCCTTGGCAGTAACTAACCCCTTTTCTTTCTAAGTTTTGTTATCATTGACAGTTCAGGCATCATTCAAGGCATATCTCTGTGAGATTTTTCTACCTTGATACCTCCACCCAGGAACCATTACTTGTCCTTCCAGACAGAGTGGAAAGCTGGGGAGAGGTGGGGGGGGGGGAGCAAAGATGCAGTTGGGCGTTTCACACCCACTTCTCAGATTCCATTCTGCTCTGACCAAATCATCTAGGTCTTCCTCCGTGTGCATGTACCACTGCATGTCTAGTTCCAACTGTTTTTTCTTTTTTTTTTCTTGCCCCATCTGTCTCCATATCCTCTCATCTCCCTTGCTCTCATGCCGCTCATTCTGAATCCCTCTACACAACTACATCCAGGCTCCCCCCTGTCACAGTCGCAGCACCAGCATTCCACAGGGTGCCATTCCTAGCAACTCATCACTGGGGCAAAAACTATGCAGCACTCTGCACAGGTATTGAATCACCGACAGTAGGGATTGGAGACGGGGATGAACAGGATCGAAGAATAGAGGGGGCTTTCACCTATCGAGAACTGCCTAAAGCACACACGGAACATCTGATAGGAAGGGGCAAGGGGAGGGAACAAGGGTGAAGGAGGAAGAGGAAGGGGGAAAGGGACAGAGTGTCAAAGAAAAAACCACGTGTTCCACACCTGTTCCTGATCTGAGAAAAAAAACATATACACTCAAAAATAGGAAAAAAACAAATCCCACTGTATCAAACTCTTTCATCCTTCCTTTCAACTGATCCCAACTGACAGCGCATATATTATCACATGTACTTTGATAAAGACTTCAATCACGTATAGAAAAGAAAATGACACTTTATCGAGTGAAGACGATTATGATGGATGCATGCAAAAACACCCCACATTTTTTACGGATAATAAAAAAATTCTATCAACCAAAATTTTCTGTCAAAAAAAACTTACAATTCCTATTTAAAAACTGAATTTTTTTTTTTTTTTTTTTTTTGATCAAAAAAGGAAACTAGTATACTGACTCTAGCTTTGACTTCAACAATGATGGGCACTCGGTCTGCTGTGTGCAGTGACAGTTCCTCATCTGTCGCCTCCGGTACTTCTGGTAATTTGTCAACGTCCACACTCTTCTGCTCTCTGAAATAGGCAACAACAACAACAACAACAAAACAGAAAAAATAGAAAAAGAAGAAAATTTACATCTGGCGTAACTGTCATGAAATGCTCTGCACACATTTAAAAGTCTACCCTGTTGACAGGTGTACACGTGGAACTCTCATATACAGGTACACCAATGTAAAAAAAAAACAACATACCATATAATATACATGCTTCAATACACAGGTTCAATATGACATGCATGCATACAAAGAACGGGTTTGAAAATAAGAAAACAAACACGCACAGTAAAGTAGGAAATTTACCATGAACTGTCCTTCCACAATTCCACAAAATGAAAGGCTCTAATTTCTTTCCCTGATCTTTATTTTTTCACTAAAAATTCAACTCTCTCTCTCTCTCTCTTCCTGTCCCTAACACAATTTTTAAACATTTATTTTCTCCACTTATTTCTTTTTCACTCACTTGAGTACTAAACATACACACAAAACACATACACAAACATATATACATACATACCCAGAGGCATGTGTGCACACACACACACACACACACACACACACACACACACACACACACACACACACACACACACACACACTCTGCAATCACATATGCACAGAAACACAGCACAACCTGAAAAAAAGAATGTTTGCATACCAAACAAAACCGAAGCATCCATGCTTGTAGACAATGGTAACTTCGACCGCAGATGGTAGAAAATAATAGCTGCTGCTACAAACACGGTAATGATGATCACAGGTTTTTTGTTGATGTTGATGCTACTGCCGCAGAAGCCATGATGAGGTGATGAAATCTTTCCCGTACCTCTCCAAGTTGCCAGTCTCACTCTGAAGTGAACAAACCTACCTACAACCAGTTCAAAACGAAGCAATTACACCACACAGGTCTAAAACAGTCATCTGAACAAAATATTTAAACATCTGACTCACAAACCAAGTCTGAAAGAACCAGCCGCCGTGGCTGGAGGTCGTGGGTTTGAATCCCATCAGAGTCATGTGGGTTTTTCTGCCCAGACTGCTCCTACCCAGAATTGAGTTTGCTGCGGACTCAGTTGGAAAGACTGGGACCACACAGTCGAGTTCCATCCACTTAATGGATGCGTTTCTGAGAGTGTTGCTCAAATTTCTTGACCAGCACTGCAGGTGCCTGTATCTCTCGGGCCTGGTTGACGCAGAGATATATTATGAAAGGAAGTGTAGAGTACAGCCCTGTCAATGTCATGTAGTCTCAGACCGAAATGGAAATCTGTAACATCATCTTAATCATCCTCATTCTTACTGATCAGCATAAAAAAAAGTCTCAAGTTCTGTGGCCCTTCATGCCCTGCTCTCATGGTGACCTCAATTTCGATGTCCTCTCCACGTCTGTGGCCTTGGTTTGATTCCGTCGGGATCACCGGTATCGGCGAGTCCATGGGGGCTGTCGTTGGACAGGACGTGGTGGCGCCCTCTGGAGGGAGAGCTCACTCATGCCGGCTCCGCGACTAAGCAATTATTGTCGTCAGTAGGGGGCTTAGTAGGTGGTGTCCTGCGTATGTTAGATCAGAACAGGCACCAATGAACACCACCAAAGTGACTCGGCAGCAGTGCAGTGTCTCCTCCGGTGGGTTGCCTCTTGACAACTTGACATTGGCTGCTCCCTGTGGATTGCCGGTGCCGGGGCTGCGGCGGGGCCGACCGGGCTGGGCTGTGGCTGTGGACCGGGAGTCGGAATGAGCAGCATGGGTGCACTGCCTCTGAGGTGGCGCAAAGGTTGGGACAGCAAAAAAAAAAAAAAAAAAAAAAAAAAAAAGTCTGAAAGAACAAGGACCAATCTAAAAGTAAAACAAGGTTTATGACCAACCGCTTTATAATCAGATCACACGGAAAATATTGACATTTGTATTGCTTCAATACATACATGTGTTGTTGCAAAAGGGAGGCAACTGCAGGCGGAAATCTAAACAAATGTTAAAAAGTGTTTGAAATAACTCCACCAAACAACATGGGCAAATAAATCACAGGACAAACATGATGCATTTCAACCTCTTAGGTCTCCTTCAAGCAAGACAAACAATACTCAGGACAAAGAAAATGAAAACGAGCAATCACTTAAATCTACACAAGACAGGGAGACAGAGAGAGAGGTCTTCAGATAAGTGTTTGCTCGTTCTCCATTTTCGTCCTGAGCGTTGTTTATCTTGCTTGAAGAAGACCCAAGAGGTCCATGTTTTGTCTTGTGTTCGTTTGTCCATGCTGTTTGGTGCAGATATTTCAAACACTTTTTAAGATTTACAGACGTGTGTGTGTGTGTGTGTGTGTGTGTGTGTGTGTGACAGAGAGAGACAGACAGACAGAGAGAGAGAGACAGACAGACAGACAGACAGACAGACAGACAGACAGACAGACAGAGGGAGATACACAGAGAGACTAAGACTAAGAGAGAGACAGAGACGCTTTCAACAATTCTTAATGTGCAAATATTCAGAAGATCTACTGTACAGGAACTCTTGCCACACATCAGTTCAGCACAGAGGGGAGGGAGAAGGAGAGCGGAGATCAGAGAGCGAAGAATTTGGGGTGCCGAGAAATTTTTTGTTTTTGTTTAATCACATCGATCGGTGATTTTCTGCATTGCAATGTGTACTTTATGCCTGTACTGCATTCCGACATCAACAACTTGATGACAGAGAACACACTGGGCCTTTGTTTGTTTGTTCCCTGTTTTGGTTGTTGTTATGTTGTTGTTATTTTTTAGGGGAGAATAAAAGAAAGGAAAGAAAATCTTTAAGAACAGTTCAACTCAAGATTCTGAAAGAATGTGGTCTGATTTTTTTTTGCTGGGTGTTTAGAACTTAGTTGCCAAAAGATTTACAATGACTCATATATATCCACTTAATTCATAAGTCTCTAGGTAAAGTATTTTCTTCAAGAAGATCACACATAAAGTGCCCCTTCTGAACCTTAATTAATCAATGAAACTGCATAAACATGGGCATCATTCACCTATACGAATGAGCTGGAGGTGAAGGTGGGCGAAAAGAGAGGGAGAGAGGGGATTGGGAGAGGAGTAAGACTGTTTCGAGTGGGAGGAGGTAACTGTCAACTCAGTCAAGTGACCAAATCCAACTTTTGCAGATAATCATCACTGCAACATGTATGCATGCACAAAGCACAACAATGCTGAAATAATTCTAAATGGATTTCTCCCCTGCCACAGACTAAACAAACTGCTTCCTCCCCTGCTACCCTCCCTCCCTCCCTCCCCTCCCAAGCCCGCATACTTCTCCACATCTAAACCCCCCCCCCCCCCCCCCCTTCCAAGTACAGCTTTGCACATATCCTAACTGCTGAAGGTCTAATGAGATAATGAAACTTTCAAGATATGAAAAATTTAAACAAGAAATAATGTCAAGGGTAGCAAAGACATCAGCAATGTCTAGACTGACAACTGTATGGAAGAAGAACATCTCACTGAAATATAAAACCAGGCACCTTAATGCATATTCCATGTTCCTGTGTGTGTGGGAGGACATGGACCCTCAGAACAGATCTGGAAAGTAGACCCCAAACCATAAAAACAAGGTATTACCGCATGATATTGGACATCTGATTTTCAGCATGTGCATTAAACCATCAAGCAGCAGACGAGACACATGAAAATCTGCTGACATCAGCTAAGAAAAGAAAACTACAATGGTATAGGCAAGTGATAACATCCAAACTGCCTTGCTAAAAACTGTCTTCCAAGAACTTTTGTGGGATGAAAACTGAGAAGACAGAAAACACAATGGGCTGACATTTCAGAATGGACAGGGAATAGATTTGCTGAGATCCAGACTCTGTCACATAATACACGGCTGAGTTCAAGAAATCTGGTCTGCAGTCTTTTTTCAATGCGGTGTCCCATTGACTTTGCGGAGTTACTTAAGTTCGGGAAAGTCGAAGCGAAAACACACTCAGAATCAAGATGTACATGATCATCTACAACTGACCGTGAATGCATACACCTAAGAGTAAGACTGGTAAAAGTTTCAGCCTTACTAATAATACTTGATTCCCGATCGAGCTGAACACTGCTTTTCTTCTTTTTTTTCATATGATGTTCACCGTAACCAGCATAATCAAGGTTTTGACTGCGACTGTCAATGGGGAAATGGGAGCTCCACTTGAGTAATTCAAGTGGCGAGATCAACATACACGCAGGCCGCAAACAAACCGCATAAATAACGCATGCGAGCTCGTTTTTCTCCCTCTTTTTTTTTAAAGGCCACTTTTTTCAAACAACTTTACCTGACATCAATAAATACTTCGAACATTTCAGAAAAAGGTTGGGGACCTAGTACGAAACAAACCATTTACCTGCTGACGTGCAAATGCGTCTACTGACCTCCCTTGGCAACAGGGTGAAAGATGTAGAATTGTCTTTTCTTGTGAGGACCAACTCGTTTCAACGGTTTTCAATGCAGTTTTCAACACGATCATAGTTTACATAATTAATAATGTACTATGTATTCAAAGATTTTTAAAAATCGATAACAGCAGTTCTTAACATGAAAGAACATGTAATTTCATCGATCAACATCCCACGTTGGTGAATTTCACTCAGGATCGCGGGCAAAAGTCGCCAAACGTTGTATAATAATGATATGATCAACCCGATTGTGGATGATCAACCCGAAAGTACTGGCTGGACCTTGATCAAACTTACTAGACTCGCTGCATATGTGACTTTTTTTTTGTTGTTCATTGTTATCATTGTATTTATTCATATTTGTTAAATCCCTAATCGTTCATTTGAATCGTGAAAGCTGTGGGACATTACATCCATTAAACACAGTGATGACATGGTACAGTGTGTAGGCCTTTATTTCAGGCCCAGACTTTTAAAATGCCAGTAAACTAAAGCCATGCTTGATTCAATCATTTTGCGCTATCATGAGTCATTAGACTTAATTCAAGCTTTTAAGATTTTTTCATAATATTGATAATATAAGTATGCAAGATTTCTTTAAATTAACAAATTATACCCTTACCAGAAATAGTACTAGTAAAGTCTTTATTGAATACAGTCGAACCAACAAAAGAAAACTCTCTCTCTCTCTCTCTCTCTCTCTCTCTCTCTCTCTCTCTCTCTCTCTCTCTCTCTCTCTCTCTCTCTCTCTCTCTTCTTTATCACATTGTCCATTCGCTTCCTAATTTATGCTCATTATGATAACTGTATCTACTTCACTGACTCATTGTTGTGACCTCCTAAGCAGGTGAAACTTCAATTAAGCTTTGCTTTTGTGTTTCCTGTTCTGTATTGATTGTATTTGTCGGTGTTTGCTGAAAATAAAACCTTGTTTAAAACAAAAAAAACTCCATTTTAGTAACCGTGTTGCACCTCTATGGAAAATGTTGCCCACTAACTTTAAGTGTGCACAAGATATTAACACCTTCAAAGACATAACTGACAAATGGCAGTACTTTGTTGATGTAAAATATGATTATGACGATTAAAACGTCACTAAAGACTGAGCGATCATAAATTACCTTATACGACTAACATTTTTTTTTTTTTTAATTTTCATCAAATGCTGGGACAATCAAAAGCCTGGATGGCTATGCGTTTAACACATGTCCCTGTATCCTGAATCCTGAATCCTGAATTAGACTGACAAAAACAGACCTCATTTTTTCAAAATGATGTTTGATAGAGTGTGTGATTATTTAATCTGGTCCACCCGACCCGTTTGCAGGAAGGGCAGGGACAAGTTTTAGCAATGAGATCTATGTGCTGAATGCTTTTAAGACACTTTTCTAAAGTCAGATGGCGGACATTCGTCCCCCCTCCTCCCCCCCCCTCCCCCC
>JADBJO010003913.1:142500-145000 GCA_016801955.1 Conus betulinus | reverse complement strand
AGAGCTCTAGCCCAAGGAATGATGGACGAAAGAGAGAAACTCCATGACATAGTTTCTTTCAACCATCTCAGATACAAAACTACTTGTGTGAGAAATGATGTAACTGGCTCTGAAGAAAAAACTTTTTTCGTCAACAATGGCAGTAGTAGAAAGAAACTCATGGAGAGCGTGGCAGCAGAGAGTCCTCAGAAGAGAAGCCCCCTTCAAGCGAGTGTTTCGGCCCTTATCTCCTGACACTCTAGGGGGGTTGGGCCACACCCGGTTCATGACTCCGGATGTCCCTCTTGAGTTTCAGGCGCCTGGCATCGAGGGCCTGTGCAAATTCCTCATCCGAACCAACAGCGTGGATGTCCTTGGCACTGTGGTTTAAATCCTGGCCTTGGTCTTCCGACGTCTTATCTGCTGATGCAGTGCGCTGCTGCTCATTCAGATGAGTCTTCACACATCCCATCTTTGTTGTGGATCTTCATGCCACGGGTGGTAGCGAAACGCTTTCCACAGACACATGGATATTCCATTTGGTCCATGTTCGTAGTCCGTTTGGGATTTGCAGTCGTGATTGGTTGAGCACCGATGGATTCATCATTCTCTCCCCCTTTCGGTGAATCCTGGGAGCATCTTTTCCTTTTGTTTTTAGTAGCCACATGTTGAAGGCAAAGTGGGGAGCCAGCCCACAGAGCCCTTGGTTTCTGGTCTTTCCCAGTGTCCTCCGGTCTTTCCCGGACGTCCTCCGGCCTATTCCCGGAAGTCAATGGTTTACCCATGCATCAGTAGAAAGAAACTCATGGAGAGCGTGGCAGCAGAGAGTCCTCAGAAGAGAAGCCCCCTTCAAGCGAGCACTGTGGTTTAAATCCTGGCCTTGGTCTTCCGACGTCTTATCTGCTGATGCAGTGCGCTGCTGCTCATTCAGATGAGTCTTCACACATCCCATCTTTGTTCTGTGGATCTTCATGCCACGGGTGGTAGCGAAACGCTTTCCACAGACACATGGATATTCCATTTGGTCCATGTTCGTAGTCCGTTTGGGATTTGCAGTCGTGATTGGTTGAGCACCGATGGATTCATCATTCTCTCCCCCTTTCGGTGAATCCTGGGAGCATCTTTTCCTTTTGCTTTTAGTAGCCACATGTTGAAGGCAAAGTGGGGAGCCAGCCCACAGAGCCCTTGGTTCTGGTCTTTCCCAGTGTCCTCCGGTCTTTCCCGGACGTCCTCCGGCCTATTCCCGGAAGTCAATGGTTTACCCATGCATCAGTAGAAAGAAACTCATGGAGAGCGTGGCAGCAGAGAGTCCTCAGAAGAGAAGCCCCCTTCAAGCGAGTGTTTCGGCCCTTATCTCCTGACACTCTAGGGGGGTTGGGCCACACCCGGTTCATGACTCCGGATGTCCTGGCAGGTTGAGTTTCAGGCGCCTGGCATCGAGGGCCTGTGCAAATTCCTCATCCGAACCAACAGCGTGGATGTCCTTGGCACTGTGGTTTAAATCCTGGCCTGGTCTTCCGACGTCTTATCTGCTGATGCAGTGCGCTGCTGCTCATTCAGATGAGTCTTCACACATCCCATCTTTGTTCTGTGGATCTTCATGCCACGGGTGTAGCGAAACGCTTTCCACAGACACATGGGCAAGATAGTATCTATCAGAGAAAGTCAGATCCCAGAGGTTTGACTCTTTGTCCGGTGGCTGCCTCACTTCCTTATATTATCAATCGGTCCGGTCCTTTCTGTCTTTATTCGTTCCCTGGCTGGTCCTCTCAGGTTCATCATGGTCAGATTATTGAGTTTATGACAGTTGTTTTCCTCATTCCACATTCAAGCAGCCGCATTTCGTCTTCAGAGAGGATGCCTAAACACCACACCAGTAGTGCGCACGTGTTTTATTTTCGTGACAAGCATCCCACCGGCACATCATCAGCCTGACACAAAAGCATGACATCTGCAGTCAGACGGGATGAGTTCAAATCTCACTTTCGCCCTACATAAAATTTGCCGTCTTAGCTGTCGTTCTGGTGGTATCGGTGTGGTGTAAGATAGGTCCCCATACTCCTGAGATGTTTGTCTGCCATATCACCTTCACTGGTGTGGGCATGTATTTACTAATAATAACTAAGGAGCACAGAAATAAACTTAGTCTTCTTAAGCTCCCTAAACATGACCTTCATCCCGCAAGGATGTGCCAGTGCTGACCTTGGCATCCAGTTCTTAAAACATCTCACTGAACAACCTACATCACCCTTACCACAAAGAAAACAACCAGCATTCGCGTTCCTTCGCCCAAACCCTGAAGATTATGTTCTGCCAACTCAATGCATTCAAATCCCCTGTTAGGCCACTTCATGAATTGAGGGAGGGGGTTCTTGGGATCTTATAAAAAAAAAAAAAAAAAAAAAAAAAAAAAAAAACAGAAGGCTGACAAGCTGAAGCAAACTGAGTGCATAACTCTCGGCTTAAAGCTCCAGTTCATAACTTCATGCTTTAAGATGAAACTGTTAAGGAAATGTGTATA
>JADBJO010003913.1:120000-122500 GCA_016801955.1 Conus betulinus | reverse complement strand
CGTTCGTGACAGCCTGCCAAGCTGCATCACTTTCAAAATCGTGAAAAGAAAATTTTCACTTCTCCTTCTCTTTCATCTCTCTCTCTCTCTCTCTCTCTCTCTCTCTCTCTCTCTCTCTCCTCTCTCTCTCTCTCTCTCTCTCTCTATTTATCTTTATTTTTGGCGGGAGGGAAACATTGAAGAGGGCAAAGGGACATACTTTTCAAACCAAAACCGAAACCAAAAAAGCCTTTTTTTCTTTTTTTTTTTTTTTTTTTTTTTGAAAGAGTATTTCAGTGCAAAAGTACTGCAACTATGGAGGCCCCACAGAAAATGAGTCAGCCAGACCTTCAGACGGACAGATAACCTTCAGCATTAATCCTCATGATAGCAGCAGCAGCAGCATCCACGGATAGCTCTCCACAGGAGAGCAGGACACTTCATTACCCTCATCTGACGAATCGTTCGTCCCATCGTCCCCCTGCCTCCCCCCCCCCCCCCCCCCCCCCCCCTCATCCCCCCCCCCCCCCCCCTCCTCCTCCTTCCCACCCTACCCTCCAGCCGACGTATCCACAATGGCCGACAGCCACAAATGACTGGTTCACTGAATACCACACCGTTCTGACATTTCCATCAGGCATATTGACCTGTGACATTTACCTAGATGAACTGGTCTATAACAAACGGTATGTACATAGAGAGAATAGGCCATGGAAAGATGTTCCGCAAACACTAGTGTATTAATGGCCGACACCAGAAGTTTGGTCGGTGTCTGGGTTAGCCGGACACGTTTTTCGTTCAGTAAATCAGGAAGCAATAGTTCTTTAGATACATCTCATTCAACGCCCATTTTGGTCCCAGTTTGAGAAGATAAGGCATTGCTCGTTCTTCGTTTTTTTTCACTGAATGTTGTTTCATCTTGCCTGATGAAGACCTACAAGGTCGAAAAAACGCGTCGTGTTTTGTCTTGTAATTTGTTTGTCACTGTTTTTTTTTTTTGTTTGTTTGTTTTTGGCGACTAACTAATGATTTTTTTTAAATTCATGAACTATATTTTTCAAGGGATGAGTCGGTTACGCAAAGTTGATAATTCGTCATCATAATCGAAAACTAGCTAGCAATATTTTTCCCCTCCACCCACCCCCGCCTTTTATTTTCATTGTTTAATTATCAGCCATTTTTTTTCCTTGAACCTTTTTTTTTTTTCATGCGAACTACATTTTCTTCGGATCAATTGGTCTCATGGTGAAAAACCAAACCAAAACTTAAACAAAACAAACACAAACAAAACCAAACCAAAACAAAAACAATCAACACACACATTCGCTGACAACATTTCCTTGGTTATTTCAGGTACCAACATGTTCATAGATCAACTGCACACTGCAATTTCAAGAGAAATTGCACAACGTTCTTGTCATAAACAAACTGACGTAATAAAGTTGCCCCCTAAAATACAGTCTGTGAGAATTCATTTGTCTGATGCCAGATAGATGGGAAGATAATTATGGTCATGTGATATTAGGAAGGTTAATTCCTGGGACTCAATGAATATCTCTTATTAATCATGAGAAACTGTGCATACACGCATGTACGTGTGCATGAGCTGATAATCCGGCTTACATGTTTACGGCGCGTGCGCGCGTGAACGCGCGCGCGTGTGTGTGTGTGTATGTGGCGTGTGTGTGTGGTGTGTGTGTGCGCGCGCGTGGGCATTCATATACTCGTGTGATCATTTTTGTATAATGTTTACGCGCGCATGCGTGCATGCTCGCGAGGAGTACAATGGCTAGTACGTCTACAAGTGAACGCGTGCATTGCAGGTGCTCGCGAAATAGTACACCTGGCCTAGTAGTCTCACAAGTACGTTTCTCATCAAATTTTCCACATTTCCTTCCCCGTATCTACTCTAAACTTACTTGCAATATCTTTGCTCATGAAAAACGCTTTGGTCCTCTCTCTCTCTCTCTCCCTCTCTCTTCCTCCTCGTCTCCACCGGGTATACTAATCTCCTCTCTCGTATATATTCTGTGTGTGTGTGTGGTCTCTCCCTGTGTGTGTGTGTGTGTGTGTGTGTGTTTGTGTGTGTTGTGTGTGTGTGTGTGTGTGTGTGTGTCTTCTTCCCCGTCTTCCCCTCTATTTTTTTTTCTTGTTTCTTTTTTTAATCATTTGCCAAGCCATTAATGTAATGACAGAGGAACTCTTACCCTACACTGGTTCCCCCACCACGCCCATTCCTCCTTTGCTGTACTGTCGTCTACTGTCCTTTCTGTCTACCATATCTTTTATCTATCTTTTTTTCCACAACCTCTTCCCACAAAATTGCTGAAGACAAAAAGGTCTTATCTCCTTTCGACGCGAGCATTTCACCACAGTTACTGTGGCAGCCATTTCATCCACTTGACTCCATGACAACATGATGAGTCAGAAGTGGTGAGGACACAATGAGATGGTCAAGAGAACACTACACACCTTCCCCCCCCCCCCCCCCCCCCCCCCCTCTTCTCCACCTCTTCACGCC
>JADBJO010003913.1:110000-112500 GCA_016801955.1 Conus betulinus | reverse complement strand
GGTTTATTAGAATATCACACCCATCCCAAGCCACTTGTGTTTTGCTTTTCAATGATTAGAATATCACACATCCCAAGTCACTTGTGTGTTATTTTTCATAAATTAGAATATCATACGTCCCAAGTCACTTGTGTGTTTATTTTTCATTAATTACAATATCATAAATCCCAAGTCACTTATGTGTTTCTTTTTCATTAATTAGAATATCACACATCCCATGTCACTCATGTGTTTATCCCCAGCTGATGCATTTGTACCATAGTGTTCAAGTTTGGATGATCCCTAGAGTCTTTAAGCCAGGGTACGACGACGACGACAACAACAACAACAACAACAACAACAACAACAACTCATGTGTTTATTTTTCATTAACCAAAATATCACACATCCCAAGTCACTTGCGCGTTTATTTTTTTACATTTCCACGTCATCTTGGGGGTTCGACACATTCCAAATCCGAAGGAAAGAAAACGCGACAGAACCTAGTCTGACGTCAAGCGAATGTCAACTCTCATCTATCCTCAACCTCCTCCCTCCTTCTCCTTCTCCCTCCTCCCCCCCCCACTCCCCCCCTCATCCCCCCCCCCCCCCCCCCCCCCCCCGACTCTCCTTCCCCCTCCCTCCCCCGCCCCACCCCCCCCACCCCCTCCCCCCAAGGTAAACCCCAACAACTTCCTACAAGCAAAAGGGTTAAAGGCTTAACACCTATTGGACGTTCTCTGATGCGCCCATCGACTTCTGATAGCCCTACACCCCACCAACCAGCGAGCGACCTTCCCATAGACAGACAGACAGACAGACGGTGCGTCCAGTACGATCGGAATCACAGGAAATCAGTGCGTTTGCTAACGCGTACGTGTAGAACAGGCAGGCATGCAGACTCACCTAGAGCCGCCCCGAATTCCTCCAGACCGGTGGTGGTGGAGAGGTCCACCTTCCATTTGCCCCGCAAACGCTTCAACCATCTTTCTTTGTCTGCCGTGGCTTCAAGGCCTATTCCGAGGACGGTTTGGGAGAAGATGAACCGGCTGCGGCGAGTGGAACAATCCCCCCTACTCGCTTCCCCCTCCTCTTCCTCCCCCCCCCCCCCCCCCCCCCCCCCCCCCCCCCCCCCCTCCACTCCCTTCCACCTCCTTTCTATCCCCCCCCCCCCCCCCCCCCCTTTTCCGTCCCGCAGATGCACCGAAGTAGCCTTGGCCTTGGCTGTTTCTGTATCCCCCCACCCCCTCCCCTCCCCTTCACCCCCACCACAACTCTCCATCCCTCCTGCCCTCGCTCGTCCTTTTTTTGCAGTTTCATTCTGTTAATTTTCCGACCTTCGCCATCTTCTGTCTGAGACCCTTACTGTGCTGTGCGGTGCGTGGTGGTTTAGGGAGTTCGACACTTCGGTGTGAGCGGGGGGTGTTTGCCAAGGTCTGTCAATGTTGCCGTCGCGTTAGTGTTTTCGTGGAACTGCCGTGTGTGGGGTCTCTTAAGTTGTTTGTCACACCAGTTGGAGGGCGCCCTCAGCAAAATTCATACACACTGGAAGACGCTGTTTATTACTAGTATGCGGGCTCTCTCTCTCTCTCTCTCTCTCTCTCTCTCTCTCTCTCTCTCCTCTCTCTCTCTCTCTCTCTCTCTCATAGTGACCAGGAATAGTACGGACAGACCCTGTTCTCACAGAAC
The DNA here is from genome assembly GCA_016801955.1 of Conus betulinus. Taxonomy (NCBI): domain Eukaryota; kingdom Metazoa; phylum Mollusca; class Gastropoda; order Neogastropoda; family Conidae; genus Conus; species Conus betulinus. The sequence continues at coordinate 110,832 of JADBJO010003913.1, read as the reverse complement.
GCACGTCAAGCAGACAATACTATGGTTTTTGCATTCGTTCATCAGATTGGCGGGGAGGGTGCATTACTGTTCTTTCATGACAGAAGTCGACTTTTCTTCTTCTAGAAAAAACAAACAAACAAACAAACCCTTTCCCAGCGGTGGATTCCATACTCACTGCATCAATTACAATACGTATATTTGTCATTGATCGACCAAAGTGACGACAACAGAGGCAAAATACTCTATTCGGGATTGCTGTGAGGATACGGTGCTGCTGTTAGCACAGGGCGCCCACACAGCCATGAATAGTCGGATATGTTCCATTGGAGAAGAAGAAGAAAAAATGACAGATAAGGAATGGCATGGAATTCTCACAGACTGAAGAATCTGCGAATAACACTAATTTCGTAGTTTTAGTGTAATTTCCTCGGTCATTTTAGATATTATTCTAGCTGTCCATAATTATTGTGAATAGTAAAATCTGTTGTTTTGTTGTTATTGTTGTTGTTGTTGTTTTTTGCTTTGCTTTTTTAACTATCTGTTTTTAATTGTTTTGCGAAACAAATTCGATTTCACATCTTTCGGCAGCTACTACTGTAGACGGGGATTTATCCATCTTGTCATTTTCAGTTTTCACACATAACGATGCAAACACACAATTATGCACAGAGTCTATGGTGACTCTGATATATTTCCCTTTAAAATAAAAAGAAAGTACTTGTATGACTGTCATGTTCGTTAGAAGCAGAGGGTAATCAGTCAAGAGCTATGTCCCCCCCCATTGATGCCACGCAGAACACACACACACACACACACACACACACACACACACACACACACACACACACAC
>JADBJO010003913.1:60000-105000 GCA_016801955.1 Conus betulinus | reverse complement strand
CGTCTAATATTTTCTGTGGAGAGTTAAAGAGAAATCTTTGAGGAAGTGCGTACATTTGTGAGTAGTTCGCAAGTTTGAAGCTAAAATATGGCATGTTTCTGAAAAAAAAATTGATTTGGCTATGTAGCTGATTAACGTCTGTGGATAACACAAAGACAAATTTCTGTATTTTAAAAACTTTTCTTTGTTTTCATTCGATCTTTGAAACATCAACTTTAATTTACACGGAAAACTATAAGGGAAACAACTCATGCCATAAATCCTTGAAGCCTTGAATCGGATTGATTTCCCTTTTTAAATTTACCGAGACTGTACATTTTGTAGCCAGATATAAATAATAGATACAGATATATAGATATAACAACTAATAGTTTTGCGTATCATTAAGTGATATATTGCCCGTTGCATGCATCGACGGCTTCAGAATAAAACGTGTGTGATACTAAGTAATATCATTCCCACGTAATGTTTCAAATGTTCACTTTACATTTCAACTAATGCGATGACTCACAAAATGAAATAAGTTGATCAATTAACATATTCCAAGCCTGACATTGAAAAAAAAAGTCTTGGAAGTTAAAATGTTACAACAACAGGAGAGAGAGTTAACTCTCTTAGTTTCAAACTTGGTCTCAGTCGTGTTCATCCCAAAAGGTAGGTAAAATACATACACACGTCGGTGTGTCGGCCACATGGTCGGCCACATGCACACGTGCATTCACATGCGCTCGTACGTGCGTACGCGCGCTCGCGTGCGTGCGCGTACACACACACTCACACACACACACACACACTGACTGACTGAAACCATTTACTGTCAGATTAACATAGTGTTGTACTGACATTTTAAAAGGATAAAACCTAAATAAATTAATGAGAGAACGAAAATAATACAAACAACATCTGAAAGACATAAAAAAAAAAAACATAAAGGAAAAATTAACAGGGAAACACTTAAACATTTTTAAGTAGAATAATAAAATAAAAAATTGTAGCAATAAAAAAAATTACATCTTAATTGTACTGAGAATCAAATCTCTCTCTCTCTCTCTCTCAGAGAAACACCATAAAAAAAACGAAAGAAAAGAAAAGACCCCGCCCCCTAAACACACACACACACACCACCACGCTTCCCATTCTCCCTACTCACGTGTATGCCAGCACGCACATATATTCACTCACTGACCTAAACTCTCTCTCTCTCTCTCTCTCTCTCTCTCTCTCTCTCTCTCTCTCTCGCACACACATACACACAACCCCCCCCCCCCTTCCTCCCCTGCACACACTCAAAAACTTATCCCCTTCCCCTCCACCCCGACACACACACACACACACACACACACACACATGTGTGTGTGTGTGTGTGTGTGTGTGTGTGTGTGCCTCTCGCCAAAAACATGAAAGAAGACTGGGGAGTTATCGTAGCCACAGAACTCTCGGCAGAAACAACTGGCGAAGTCTGTTTTATAACACACACTCCTTTCCTCTCCTCCTCATTACACTTTCCCACCCTATCTCTCCACTCCCCCTCCCCCCTCCTCCTCCTCCTCCCCCCCCCTCACACACACACACACACACACACACAGCCTTCCCCTCCAACCCCTCTATCACATCTTTCCTTCTTTTTTCGTACAGATTCAGTATCTTCCAGGTACAACAGGGAAAATGAAGAGGAAGGAGTGGAGAAGGGGGGTACTGGGCTTAAAACAGCCTGCACTTTGTTTCAAACCCACCAAACGAGTCAACTTTAATACCGACTGACTGATGCCAATTCATTGTCAGATTATCTCATGGTTGTACTGACATTTAAGAAAACCATTGTGAAAAGAATGTCAATATTGTCAAAGAAAAGGAACATAATTCACACAGACACACACACACACACACACATACACACACACACAAGCGCACACACACACACACACACACACACCACTTTAAATACACGTCTTGCTTGTTATTACTCTCGTCCTTTGTACAATATATCAGCCATACATCGTCACCTGCAATACACCAGTTTGTGCAACTTTTTTTTTTTCATGTCTAAGAATTCAGTTTCTTTGTTTTTTTTTTTCCTCGCTATTTAATTGAATAAAACAGGGTTTTGTAACAGCCTACATTGTCTCAGTTTTTGATCCGTTTGCCAGTTGGAAAACACACAACTGCTTTTCTTCTTAGTCCGGCTTTGCCGTCCTTTCAAACTGGATCGATTCCGGCTGCGCCGACGTGGTGGCCTCCCTTCCTCTGGTTGTGGTGGCTTCCCTTTCCTGGATGTGGTGATCTCCCTCCCAGCAGGTGAACCACACTCTCTCTCTCACACACACACACACACACACACACACACACACACACACATTTCTCTCTCATACAGCAGCATTTCACCAAAGTACACATACTCCTGCTACACGTATCTACAACATTGTCTTTTGGTCCGGTCAGTTTCGTCTGGGCATCTCTCTATCTGTCTGTCTATTTGTATATCTGTGTCTGTCTTTCTACCTACCTTTCCGTATATACTGTATGTCTATCTTCTGCCTGTCTGTCTACGGATCTGTCTCTCTATCAGTCTATCCATTACCTCCTCTCTTTGTATGTATCTGGTCAGTACTATGCAGTAGGCTTATCTTCTCTCTGTCTGCCTGCCTGCCTGCCTGTCTCTCTGTCTGTCTGTCTGTCTGTCTGTGTGTGTGTGTCTCTCTCTCTCTCTCTCTCTCTCTCTCTCCCTCTCTCTCTTATACACACACGCGCACACACATACGCGCACGCACGCACTTACGTGTGTACACGCATGCACGCATGCACACACGGATACGCACACACATATACACACGCGCGCACGCAGACACGCACGCACGCATGAGCACACGCACGCACGTACGCACACACGCACGCACGCACGCACACACACACACACACACACACACACACACGAACGCGGGCGCGGGCGCGCGCGCGCGCACACACACACACACACACACACACACACACACACACACACACGCGCGCGCGCGCGCGCACATACACACACACACACACACACACACACTGACTCATGCCGACCGGCTCATCATCAACAAGTCGAAGGTAGGTTACTCAACATACGATTTCTTGTGTGCCCGTCTGAGCGGAGAGAAATGACTCGTCGGCCTTCTTATCGACATAAGAAGGCGGAGCCACATAAAGATCGGGCGATCGCCACTTGTCCCTGTTGGCCGGGTCCACAAGTCAGTATCAAGAGTCGTGACTGAAGAGGCGTGAACCAGATATTCAAGTTAATGTACGAGTGTGGTGTGACGATAATGACATGTATGTGTTACTGACTGTCTGTGGCTCGTTTATAGCGCACGCACGCGTGCGCTCGCGCGCGCGCGCGCGTGTGTGTGTGTGTGTGTCTGTGTGAGTGCGCGCGCGTGTGCGTACGTGCGTTTGCGCATGCGTGCGTGCGTGTCTGCGTGCGCGCGTATTTGTATGTGTGTGCGCGTCCCCCCCCCCTCCCCACCCCGCCCCCAGCTCTCTTTCTGTGTGTGTGTGTGTGTGTGTGTGTGTGTGTGTGTGTGTGTGTGTGTGCGTGTGTGTGTGTGTGTGATCAGTCATCAGTCATCAGGGTTTAAGACAATTCCCGAACGTAACATTGTCTGATAATCACACGTTTGTGCCCAGTGATCTGTGCCTCTGTGCTCCTCTCTCTCTCTCTCTCTCTCTCTCTCTCTCTCTCTCTCTCTCTCTCTCTCTCTCTCTCTCTCTCTCTCTCTCTCTCAACAGACATCCAACTTACAGGCCAACGCTGTGTGAACGGTCATCGTGCAATAACGAATGTGCGTGCTTATAGTCGTATACAACAAACATGCGCACGTATATATATATATATACAATATATAATAAAGACTGGAGGACAGGGAGTAGGAAGTAAATTAACAGCTGGGAATCAGATGAGTTTGGAGGCATACGCTTGTATTTGTCTCCAGTTTTGTTTATTTTCTTTTATATAATCAACTGTTTTGCGTGAACTCCATAGTTTTCGGAGGTTAAGAGTGTATATAATTCATCATCACCATTAATCTTATTTGTATCATCATCATCATCATCATCATTTATCATCGTCGTCGTCATCATCATCATCATCATCATTATCATCATCATCACCCTCCTCCTCCTCATCATCATCATCATTATCATCGTCGTCGTCATCATCATCATCATCATCATCATCTTTCTTCTTGTTGTTGTTGTTAATGCTATTATGTGAGAGCCTGAGAGAATATGCTAGGATGGAATTCATTACGTATAAATACTGAATTCCTGCACTATCGCCAGACAAGAACACACACACACACACACACACACACACACACACACACACACACACACACACACTCGCATACGTACACACACACACACGCACGCACGCACGCACGCACACACGCACGCACGCACGCACGCACACACACACACACACACACACACACATTGATAAAGTTCAGTTCTGAACCAGCCGCCGTGGCGTAGCGTCGCGGACTCCCGGCTGGAGGTCGTGGGTTCGAATCCATCAGAGTCATGTGGGGTTTTTCTGCCCCGACCGGCTCCTACCCAGAGTTGAGTTTGCTGCGGACTCAGTTGGGAAGACTGGGACCACACAGTCGAGTTTCATCCACTTAATGGATGCGTTTCTGAGAGTGTGCTCAAATTTCCTGACCAACACTGCAGGTGCCTGTATCTCTCGGGCCTGGTTGACGCCGGGATATATTATGAAAGGAAGCGTAGAGTACAGCCCTGTCATGTAGTCTCAGACCGAAATGGAAATCCGTAGCATCATCCTATATCATCCTCATTCTCATCAATCAGCATTTAAAAAAAAAAAAAAAAAAAAAGTCTCAAATTCTGTGGCCCTTCACGCCCTGCTCTCATGGTGACCTCAGTTTCGATGTCCTCTCCACGTCTGTGGCCTGTTTGGTTCCGTCGGGGTCACCGGTATCGGCGAGTCCATGGGGGCTGTCGTTGGACGGACGCGTAGTGGCGCCCTCCGGAGGGAGAGCTCACTCACGCCGGCTCCGTGACTAAGCAATTATTGTCGTCAGTAGGGGTCTTAGTAGGTGGTGTCCTGCGTATGTTAGATCAGAACAGGCGCCACTGAACATCACACCGAAGTGTCTCGGCAGCAGTGCAGTGTCTCCTCCGGTGGGTTTGCCTCTTGACGACTTGACATTGACTGCTCCCTGTGGATTGTCGGTGCCGGGGCTGCGGCGGGGCCGACAGGGCTGTGGCTGTGAACGGAACGTCGGAATGAGCGGCGTGGTTGCACTGCCTCTGAGGTGGCGCAGAGGTTGGGGCAGCAAAAAAAAAAAAAAAACAAAACAACAAAAAAAAGTTCAGTTCTGAAGCTTACCTGCCTTTGGCATTAGAAGCACTCCATCTGCTGCATTAGAAGTTTGCGTGCGCCAGTAAAATGAGAAAGGCATTTAGAACGATATAATATATATATAGAATAATATGACATAAGTTGAATGATATACACATAGCATATAATATAGTATGATATAATATATAATGTGATGTAATGTCATATGATTTGATATGATACAATGTTTTCTGCTTTCTTTCTGCGTACGCAGGCTGATACTCCTGCGGACACTGCCTGTATAGACAGGTAGTGGAGTTTTGTGTGTATGACCGTTTTATATCCCGCCATTAAGGCAGCCATACTCCATCTTCGGGGAAGGTGCATGCTATGTGTAACGTGTCATCCATACCAACGGCCAAACTGGCCTTCTCTTCCGAAAGTTGGTCATGGGATTTTACGTGTGTGTGCAAGATGTTGTGCGTGCGTTCACACACGGAACCTCGGTTTATAGTCTCATTTGAAGGACTGTGTGGGGAATGGAGTCAGAACCAATGTTAATCCGAGGGAAAAATCCCCCTGTACCGAAGTTCGAACCCACAAACCCAGGATCACGAGTCCGGCGCTCTACCAACTGAGCTGTTCCGGCCCCTCATAAAATACAATGTAATATGGTATAACATTATGTAATATGATATCATAATATATGATATATGATATACAATATGATATAATATTGCATAATATAGTATACTATAATACAGTATAGTATAGTATAGTATAGTATAGTATAGTATAGTATAGTATAGTATAGTATAGTATAGTATATGATATGATATGATGTAATGTAATATAACATAACATATATCATGTGATATAATGTAAAATAATATAATATAACATGATATGATATAATATAACATGATATGATATAATATATGATATGATACAACATAATGATACAATATGATACAAACAGATAAATAAAAAACCTATTTCTAGATGAAAAAAAAATGAACAGTAGTCCCCCCCCCCCCCCCCCCCCCTCCCCATCCCACAACCCTCAGAAAAGGGAGGGAAGAGGGGGGGGGGGGAGGGTAGCCTTAATGAATCCCACAACAGATCTTGCCTGGACCTCCAACCAGTCACCCGTGACCTCGCTGCTAGGCCGATCTTCTGCCAGAGTTGCCATTGGGCCCTTATCTGACATGGCTGGGCCAACATGACCTGATTCACCTCCATAGCCACAGTCCTAGAAGATCGACATTGGCGTCGATGGTGCGGCAAACGTCATCACCAACTTCATGCCTGGCCTTCTAGAAACTGATCTGATCTTATGATGAGTGGCCCTAAGTGTAGGCCTACATCACTTAAGCGGTTCTGTCGATGGGGACAGCATGGAACGCTTAAATGTATGACGTCATATTCTCCATCCTTTGGATCATTATTTTGTGAAGAAAGTGACGAAAAGTTTTGTGTGTGTGTGTGTGTGTGTGTGTGTGTGACGTGAGGATTTATGTTTCTGTATCACACCGCTCGCACACTGACTCCCGCCTTCACAGTCACGCGCATTTCGTATCCATTAATCTGGGCCACACTTGTCTTTGATTAGAGAAACAACAGAGATTATCCAGTCGGGGGAGGGGAGGGGGGGGGGGGGGGGGGGGAAGAGGGTGCAGATCAAGGTTTTGACAACACAAAAACGAGGGTAGTCTCACGAGATAATCATTGAGAAACAGTACATCCCCCTTCTCTATAAACGTCTTGGTTCAGAGGTAGAGTTCACTCCCTCTCTCTTCGGGGTCATGTCAATCTGACCCCGTCTCACTGCGCCCCCGTTTCATTGTGCCAGCGTCTATGTGGATACTGTCCCTCTCTGTCCTAGTGAACGCATATTTGTAGCCTAGTTTTAACGAAAGTACGTTCATTTTGACAAAGGTTTTCTTCCTTTCTTCGCCCTTGTACATGTCTAAAAACCAACTGACTTTTTAGTTTCAGCAGGAACCTCACGTGTGTGTGCTTATGCATGTATGAATACTTTGCAGTTAAAAGAGAGAGAGAGAGAGAGAGAGAGAGAGAGAGAGAGAAGAAAACTTTACATTGTAGTTCATCCATTTAATGGAAAGTCAATAGATTTTACTTATACACAAACATAAAGTGTCGCCCATCACTGTATAAAGTATAGCCCCCAAAATAACTCATTTTACAAAATGAATAACGCTTTTAAATATATTATAGTTAACATGCTTTTTGCGACCAGGTCGGCCATGGAGTGGAGCGCCTGTCTTGTGAATGGGAGATCGTGGGTTCAAGTTCAGGTCGCGTCATACAAACATTTGGCATTGTCACAGCTGTCCTGTCTGGCGCCGGAGGGCCAAATCAAGCGCCTGTGGCACCATACCTCAGTGTGAGTGACAGCTGATACTTATCTCTCAGACCACCGGTGCCATACAGATTGATACGTACCCCTCTCCTCAGCTCTGATTATGATGTCTCCACCCCCACCCACCCTTCCTTCCCCCCCTTCCTTCCCCCCCCCCCCCCCCCCCCCCCCCTCTCTCTCCTTCCTCGATGCGTCTGCTTTCTTCCTCGATACGTCTCTCTCTTCCCTCAATATGTCTCTCTTCTTTCCTCAATACGTCTTTCTTCTTCGTCAATACGTCTCTCTTCTTCCTCGATACGTTTCTCTTCTTCTTCTTCGATACTTCTCTCTTCTTCCTCAATACGTCTCTCTTCTTCCTTAATATGTCTCTCTCTTCTTCCTCAATATGTCTCTCTCTTCTTCCTCAATACGTCTTTCTTCTTCGTCAATACGTTTCTCTTCTTCTTCGATACGTCTCTCTTCTTCCTCAATACGTCTCTCTCTTCCTTAATATGTCTCTCTTCTTCCTCAATATGTCATTTCTTCTTCCTCAATATGTAATTTCTTCCTCAATACGTCTCTCTCTTCTCCTCGACAAGTCTTTCTTCTTCCTCGGTACGTCTCTCTTCTTCCTTAATATGTCTCTCTTCTTCCTCAATATGTCTTTTCTTCTTCCTCAATATGTCATTTCTTCCTCAATACGTCTTTCTTCTTCCTCGATACTTCTCTCTTCTTCCTTAATATGTCTCTCTTCTTCCTCAATATGTCATTTCTTCTTCCTCAATATGTCTGCTCTTCCTCAATACGTCTCTCTTCTTCCTCAATACGTCTCTCTTCTTCCTCAATACGTCTCTCTTCTTCCTTTATACGTCTCTCTCTCTTCCTCAATACGTCTTTCTTCTTCCTCGATGCGTCATTCACTGTGTTCCTTTCTTTCGTTCGCCCCCCCCCGCCCCCCCCCCCCCCCCCCCCCCCCCCCCCCCCCCCCCCCCCCCCCCCAGATACACACACATGCTTTTTGTACTCCCAGTTCTTTTAGAACAGGGAGTACTTTACAATGGAAACGAAGAAATGCTGTCTGAGTGTCTGTCTGTCTGTCCGTCCGTGGTCAAAATGTGTTCCACTCGCTCCAGACAAAACTGCTAGGCCAATCTGAAAATTTGTAGGTATGTTCATTATGGGTCATGGATGATCCCTGATGTTTTATTTTACTGTTATAGCCGTTACTAACGGCTATAACGGCCCATAACGGTTTTCCTTCTTTATGGAATATCTCAGAAAGTACCCTTCCGATCTTTCTGAAAATTTGTAGGTATGTTCATTATGGGTCATGGATGCTGCCCGATGTTTTATTTTACTGCTATAGCCGTTACTAAGCGCTATAACGGCCCCATACGGTTTTTCTTCTTTATGGAATCTCAGAAAGTATTTCGCCGATCTTTCTGAAAATTTGACGGTATGTTCATTATGGGTCACAGATGATGGCCGATGTTTACCAGAATAGCCGTTACTAACGGCTACAACGGCTCAAAACGGGTTTTCCTCTTTATGGAATATCTCACGCGTATTCAAGATAAAGTGGGAGTACGTTTATATACTTTGCATCTTGTTTTTAACATTCTCCCCATGTCTGCTTGTTCCAGTCCTGCTTCTATCTAGTCTTCCCGATGTCTCTAGACTTCCGCCTCTCCTGTATCTCTGATACAACCACTTGTCACACTGGATGATCTTTCTGATACAACCACTTGTCACACTGGATGCTCTTTTGTCAGATTCTTACCATCAGTTCCCATGGGGACGACTAACTTCTTTTTCCCCCACGCACACGAGAAGGAACAAGGGGAGCTCATTCACGAGAAGGATTACCACAGGTGACTGTTGACACTTTGCACCCACATGAAATAAAGCCCCAAGGAGATTTCTGTAACTCTTCCCAGCAGTGTCGGAACGTGCTATGATAACAGGGAAGAAGACGATAGAAAACAACAACAACAACAACAACAACAACAAAAACCAGAAGGATGACAGCTGGTTCTGCTATAGACGACATACTTTGTTTCTCCTCTTACCTGCTCTTGGGGTAGGCACAGTAGAGATAGCGTAAGGGAGGCAACTGAGAACAGTTCTCCCTGTGCATCCTTCTTCACTTTGTTCAACAAAGCACTGTCCATCTCTTTCCACTCCCATCCACACCCACACACGACATCTGTTAAAAGTGCACGCATCTGCCCGCACAGACACGTGCGTGCACGCACGAGTACACACACACACACACACACACACACACACACACACACACACACACACACACACACACACACACACACACACCACACACGCACACACACACACACACACACACGCACACACACACACACACACACACACACACACACACACACACACACACACACACCGCAAGAGAGGACCTTTGTTATGGTCTTTAACAGGTTGTGTTCATTCTCGTTTTTGTCAACGTTGGGTTATCATGATGGATTTGAAAGATACACTGTAACAACTGACATCTACCCTATTGCGGCAAACGTCAAAATGCTCGGTCGGATAGAAGCAATGACAAAGTAGACGTGCTTTAGTATCGCGGACTCCCAGCTAGGAGGTCGTGGGTTGTATTCCATCAGAGCTATGTGGTATTTTTCTACCCCGACCGGCTCCTAATCAGAATTGAGTTTGGGAAGATTAGGACCACACAGTCGTGTATCATCCATTGTATGGATGCGTCTCTGAGATTGTGTTCAAATTTCCTGACCAACACTGCAGGTGTCTGTGTCTCTCGGGCCTGGCTGACACCAAGATAATTATATGATATGAAAGTAAGCATAGAGTACAGCCCCGTCGTGCAGCCGCAGACCGGAATGAAAATTCGAAACATCATCTTCATCATCATCGTTCTCATCGATCAGCATTACAAAAAAGTCTAAAATTCTGTGACCCTTCATGCCCTGCTCTCATGGTGACTCAGTTTCGATGTCCTCTTCACGTCTGTGGCCTTGGTTTGATTTCATCGGGGATCACCGGTATCGGCGAGTCCATGGGGGCTGTCGTTGGACGGACGTGGTGGCGCCGTCCGGAGGGAGAGCTCACTCACCTCGGCTCCGCGACTAAGCAATAATTGTCGTCAGTAGGGGACTTAGTAGGCGGTGTCCTGCGTATGTTGGATCAGAACAGGCGCCACTGAACACCACCGAAGTGATTCAGCAGCAGAGCAGTGTCTCCTGCGGTGGGTTGCCTCTTGACGACTTGACAGTGGCTGCTCCCTGTGGGTTGTCCGTGTCGAGGCTGCGGCGGGGGACTGACCGGCTGTGGCTGTGGACGGGGTGCCGGAATGAACGGTGTGGGTGCACTGCCACTGAGGTGGCAGCAAAGATGGAATAGAGAAAAAAAAAAAAATGTGCTTAATATTCTTCTGAGAAATGTAAATGTACACGTCTCACAGATTTTTTTTTTTTTTTTTTTTAGACTTCCCGAAGATGAATGCATGTATTTAGAAACTAAGACGTTTTAAAATCACACGTGAACCATTCAATCCTCCCTCTCATGCTCCGCAAGTCGTCACTATAAACATTTCAAAATATATAGTCTACATCACCAAAATTGCAAGTTTTCCTTCTCTAGCCCAGCTGACCCCGACAGGCACACAAATATGTGCCTAGAGCGTCTCTCTCTCTCTCTCTCTCCTCTCTCTCTCTCTCTCTCTCTCTCACACACACACACACACACACACACACACACACACACACACACACACGTACATTTATTCAGTGTTTGTCAGAGTGATGTTTGAGAAAGATGTGCGTTCTATGAACATTCGGAGAAAAAGAAAGAAAGAAAGAAAGAAAGAAAGAAAGCGAGCGCGCAACAGAAACCTACAAGAGCGCTGCCTTTGCAGCGGCGTTCGTTGCACGTTCTGCCCCAGTCAGCCCTGTGGAAGGTATTGAACACACACCTTTCTCTGCAATTCCATAAAGCATTTCTCTGCCCTCCACGTTTCTCTTTTCGCTGGTCACCGCCGTGAAAGTGAATAGCACTGTTAGTATTTGGGGTGGAAGGATTATTAGAGACAGAGAGGAAAGGAGGTGGGCCGAGAGAGAGAGAGAGAGAGAGAGAGAGAGAGAGAGAGAGAGAGAGAGAGAGAGAGAGAGAGAGAGGACAAGCAAGCTGTTTAATGACAAAATGAAGAGCTAAAAAACACATTCGCAGACACAAATGTAGGAATAGGTCTAACAGACAGACAGAGGGACGAAGATATAAAGAAAGGAAAAAATGGGGTCAGTGTGTGAGTGAGAACCAGAACTGAGGAACGGAAAGAAAAACGAGAATGAAGCAATATATTGATACATAGCTGGGTAGGTACGAAGAGAGAGAGAGGGGGAGAGAGAGAGAGAGAGAGAGAGAGAGAGAGAGAGAGAGAGAGAGAGAGAGAGAGAGAGAGAGAGAGAGAGAGAGACACACACACACACACACACACACACACACACACACACACACACACGCACACACGCACGCACGCACGCACACACACACACACACACACACACACACACACACACACACACACACACATACACACACACACACGCACACACATACTTGCTGTCTTCCATGTGAATGCGTTTGAAATATTCCTTCCCAGCAACCATTTTCCCTCCACTGAACAGCCCCCCACCCCCACCCCTCCCCCACAACTGAAGCATATAATATGTTAATTTCTTTTTTCATCATTTATTCACAGACAGAAGCACACCTGTGAGTACTGAGACATAACGCTGACTCACTCCAGCAAACCTGTCGATATATCAAGGGTTATTGACGGGTTTGTCGGAGTACTTCACTCTCATTCAGAGTTTACCGAGTTCAGGTTTACCTGTTAGCAAAGGCAGAGCTGTCTTAGACGACCGAGTCAAAGGCTCCAGTGTGTGGGTGGGGGGGGAGTGGGTAGGTTAGAGTGAAGGCGGTTGGGGGGAGGTGTGTATGTGTATGTGTGTGTGTGTGTGGGGGGGGGGGGGGATTCGGGGAGAGTGAGTGAGGGCTAATTTCCTGAAAATTAATGTAGGTTGCTACAAGAGTAAACAACCAACTAGAATGCAAAAGCCAGCAATATGATATCACTACTCTACCCCCCCCCCCCTCTCCCAATGCCCCCCCCCCCCCCCCCCCCCCCCCCCCCCCCCCCCCCCCCCCCCCCCCCCCCCCCCCCCCCCCCCCCCCCCCCCCCCCCCCCCGCCCGTCTTGAAACCGTGGTGGGATTTTTCCCCACAAAGGGTAACGTTCATTCTACCACCCCACACTAACAGGGGGACTCCGCCACGGCAGAGGTCACGAATGAGCAGAGGATTGTCTCGCCAGCTCTCCGTTCCGCTAATAACGCTCTCTGCACGCGCTTACCTACTGTGTATATGAACAGCGGCGTGGACAAAGGTGGCTCTTTCTCTGGCAGATACAGAAGAGGGGACCTTAGACCATTCTCTACGCTTCACCCCAAGTAGTGGTTCTCTCTCTCTCTCTCTCTCCTCTCTCTCTCTCTCTCTCTCTCTCTCTCTCTCTCTAACAAGCCATTAAAGCACACCAAAAAGCCAGAAGCTGACGGCAAAGAATGGCTTCTTCATTCCTGGGAAAGTGGAAAGTGGACCTCGCTCAAACCACTGGCCTCGAGGAGTATGGGCCTGCTCTGGGTGAGTTGGCTTTGAGTTCGTGCCAGCATATTTCCAGATGTACGGGTATATCACACAAAACGCATTTTGTGTTGTGTTGGTCGTAGAACTATCACACAAACGGAATTTGTGCTCTGATGTGTTAGGGGATGTTACTCAGAAGCGTTTGGCGATGTTGGGGATCTTACTCAGGTAATATTGACACGTTACTAAATCAACACTGCAGCTGACTAATGACTAAGATTTAAGCACCGTTATCGTTAGAGACACACGTGTCCCCAGTGATCTCCTACCGAGGAGATCAGGGGTCGGAGGAAAGCCGCTGAAGCGGCAGCATTTATACTGAACAGCGCACTGCAGCACATAGCTGCCACCTGCCGCGCGCTAACCTTCTCCAAGCTTTCCTCCCTACTCGTAATGTGATACTTGCTATCTGGCTGATAGCATGTCAGAAATAGGGTGCTGTGTTTCTTGATAAACACTTTGTGCCAGAAAGCGGCAGACTGTGTGCAATCAATCGCTGGATCGTTGGGTCTTCGCCTGACAGAACAATACCAAACATGAATGGGTGTTCTTTTACGCATTACTGGCAAGCAGCCTTTATCTTCATGCTGTCTGAGCACACAACAGATCTACAGGTCTTTTGTGTTCACTGAAGTTGTGTGCAAACGCCTCTGCCACTGTCGGTGCTACAAGCATGCGCACATGTTGCACAGATCCGAATGAAGTACGCCTACACGAATCACGCACACAGACACACGCACACATGCACGCACACATGCACAGAGAGAGAGAGAGAGAGAGGGGGGGAGAGAGTGAAAATATCACTGGTATTACGGCGGCTCATTCTACAGTGAAGGCATACTGGGGTATTCACTTGCATACACTCACTGTCATGTATGCACAGAGAGAGCGTGAAAGAAAGGAAGAGAGAGAGAGTAAAAAAAAAAAACACTTGGTAGATATATGATGCACACAAAGTAGAAAAACACACGCAAAAGGATCCGTCTCAGCACCACGGTTCCCACGTGACAATGTGTCACTCTAGCACTGCTGTACTGGCCTATCCACTGACTGCCAGCTGATGAGACCACACAATTCACACTGTATAAAACTGAACGATGAACACAAACGCGGAAAGTTGAAGCTCTATAAAACCACATGATGAAGGAGAACACTGAAACGAATCACTTACTTAACTTAATTAATCCTCTTCATCCCGCAACCCGAGACATAAGGCGCCAACAAGCTCCCTCCAGCCCTCTCTGTCCTGGGCAAGCCAGCTCAGTTCATTCCAGGTCTTGCCTGCCTCTCTCATCTCCTCCTCTGCTGTCCTCCTCCAGGTGCCAAGTGGTCTGCCTCGCTTCCTCTTCCACGGTGGTGCCCATCTCAGCGCAGTGTGAGGGAGTCTGGTCTTGCCCATCCGAAGGATGTGTCCCAGCCACTTCCACCGCCGCTGCTTTCACCTCGGCCACAATGTTGTTAATGCTGGTGCGCCTTGACACTTCCCTGTTGGTGACTCGCTGCTGCCAGTGAAGTTTCAGGATTTGGCGAAGACACCTTCCTTCAAAGCCTCTGAGCCTGCTCTCAATCTTCTTGTTGGTTCTCCATGTCTCTGAGACGTATAGGAGTACTAAGCGTATGTTGGACCTGTAGATCTTCAACTTGGTTTGGGTTTGCAGGGCAGTTGACTTCCAGATGTTTTTCAACCCGCTGAATGCCTGGGCTGTAAGTCCTATCTTGGTTGAGATCTCCTTCTCGATGTTTTTCAACCCGCTGAATGCCTGGGCTGTAAGTCCTATCTTGGTTGAGATCTCCTTCTCGATGTTGCTGTCGGCCGAGATGTAGCTGCCAAGGTACTGAAGTGTTCCAACTCCTCTAGAGCCGAGCCTCGCACACTGGTCTTCTCTGCGCTCTTCGTCTTCACCTTCGTGATCTTGGCCTTGTTGGGGTGAATCTTGAGTCCCACAATGCTGGCTATTAGGTCCACTCTTAATGTTTTTTTTTCTGGATGTCTTTCTGGGCGTGTGACAGCAGTGCAATATCGTCAGTGAAGTCGCAGACTTCCAAACCTGGCTGTCAGTCCCCATACAAGCCCTCTCGCCCTATCGCTGGTGGCCTTCCTCATCACCCAGTCAATGACAACAAGGAAAATTGTCGGCGAGATCACGCAGCCTTGCCTGACCCCGGTCTGCACGTGGAACCACTCATTCTGCTGTCCATCATGTCGCACACAGCACTGGTTGTCTGCGTACATGTCCTGTAGGATGTTGATGACTTTAAGAGGAAATCCATAGGCTTCCAAGATCTTCCACAGTGAAGGATGATGATGCTTTGAAAGCCTTTTGGAAATCAATATAGTTAATGTTCAAGTTATATAAAACTGCATAATGAAGGAGAACACTCACACGAATCATACAGAGAGTAAATTATATCCCAAGGTTATACGTGTGTAGCACAAAAAGCATCAAACACCAGAGTAAACATTAGCACAAGATTCATGCATTTCTCGCAACCAGCAAGTACCAGAGCGCTGTTCCACGCTCCGTGCTTTCTCGATACAATGTTGAAGGTCACAGCATGGGGTCAGCAGCAGTGCATGCGGGTTGTACACTAAAGAGGGCGATTTTCGATTTTCATCTAGGCCGGACGGCTGAGAGAGAGAGAGAGAGAGAGAGAGAGAGAGAGAGAGAGAGAGAGAGAGAGAGAGAGAGAATCATTCACTCAGAGAAACGAGAATGAAAGTGAGATAGTGTGAGGTTGATAGGACAGCGTGAGATGTTAGAGAAACTCTCTTCGTATACATTCAGGATCACACCAGACTGAGGATAGGACGAGGCAGAATGTAATATAACATTCTTTCAATAAACAGGCTCTTAGAATCTACGCATGTATTTATTTTGACTACAAATTATAAAAGACATTCCCAACTTTCAACTAAGACCTTCTCTGTCTAGATTAATAAAAATAGATAGGAGGGGGCAGGGGGCAGGGAGGGGCTCAGCATGTTTGCCCATCATGCAGTCTGTCGTGGGGCCGTTGATGGTTTTTACAGTCCTCAAGCCTTCCTGACGCTTGGCATCACGCTTTAGATTAACGTACTTTAGGACTGACCATTGAAATCGCCCGTGTGAACGGCTGGGGGTGGCGTGTGTGTGTGTGTGTGTGTGTGTGTGTGTGTGTGTGTGTGTGTGTGTGTGTGTGTGTGTGTGTGTGTGTGTGTGTGTGTGTGTCACTCTGTGATCATTGCTCCCGTTCCCCTTAAATAAATGTCCTCATTTTTGCAATAAATGAAGATGAGAAGGGAAGGGCTGGACTGTTTGTAAAATAAGGTTGTGACTTCATATTTCAGTACAGGAATGGCATATGACTGGGATATTTGGGGTTTAGGCAATGTTAGACGCCTTTAGTCATGCATAAATTTATTTGAAAGCTTAACTGAGACTACACTGAACATAGCTGTAGCCATCATTACCATTTGTCACACGCACATGAGTCCATTTTCTCTGGGAGGATAAGCAGTAATATGTTACTGCGTTTCATTTGTCACTCAGAAGCAAGAGTCATGCCACATATGGGGAAAGTGTCACAGCACAGCACTTGAGTCACAGTGTGATCGACATTTTGTTGCAGACTAGGTACACTTTCTAGAACAGTTCACGCACCGTTTACGTGAAACGTATGTGCAGCCTTGAGAGGAATGCTTGAATTTTGAGCATTCCCAAGCTTATAGTCACTGTGTGAGCAGATAAGTCGATCGAACATTGTGTTGTGTTGTGGTGCGGAAGTAAGTCATGGATGGAAGAACGTGCGGCGTTATGATGTCACCTCACGTTGTCCTCATATTGAAGTGACGGCCTGTCCATCGGTGAGAGTCAGATGGCGAATACTGCCACATCAGGCATGATGGCCTGGAATCACGTTGTGGGGAGACTGCCCACAGTGGGGAGGATGATCGCTTTGCTGGCGTAGTGCTTACTGGTACTCAACACAGGAGGTATACAGGTGCATTCCAACCACCTTGGTCGGAAACAGTGATCACGTACCCACAGCTGGACAATATGACGTAGACAATGGATATTGTGACATAGTAGGTATGCTATTTAGCTGATGTATGTGCAATGCACTATCTCGTAGGAATTGTGGGTGGGGGATGAACAAAATGGAGAGACAGAGAACTATAAGGTGCAACTGAATGCCATCCATCTTCAGTATCATGTAGCCAGCATACATTCATAACAAAATGAGCCATAACATCGTAAAATAATGTCAAAGTTGCAAACATGCAAGGCAAAAAGACATGAATTCCAACATGTAGCTCACTCTACACTGCAAAATATAAGAGAAAGGCAAACAGTAAAACCTTCGGTACAAACAGAACACACATCATGCCACATTCCAAATAAGTCGAAGAACTAGTGATAAGTAACCCCTGAAATAGGGGGGGGGGGGGGGGGGGGAGAACACAATACTGAGAGGAACACCATGTGCATCAATGATGAAGGGATTCTAAAACAAATCATTCACGGCGATTGGTAATCATTCACAGCAAAGGCAAAATAATGTGACACACGTACGACCCAACATAATGCAATGAAAGAGGACGAAGAATACATTGTCAGTTACTAATACCAACGAACAGTAACAAAACAA
The DNA here is from genome assembly GCA_016801955.1 of Conus betulinus. Lineage (NCBI taxonomy): Eukaryota > Metazoa > Mollusca > Gastropoda > Neogastropoda > Conidae > Conus > Conus betulinus. Next base: position 86,981 of record JADBJO010003913.1, on the reverse strand, counting down.
AAAAAGAAATGAATGAGCCACTGCTTTGGTTTCTGAAACTGGAAGGCATCACGCTGGAGCCTGATAATAGTTTTAGATTAGAAAAAGGTTTTTGAAAAGGCCTTTGATGGCCTCGACAGACAAGCAATCTGGAACGTCCTTCTCCACTACGGCATGCCAGAAAAAATCGTCAGCATCATCAGACGACTGTATGAAGGATTCTCCTGCCAGATCATCCACACCGGACGACTCTCTGAAGACTTCGAGATCTCCTTCGGCGTCAGACAAGGCTGCTTGCTGTCACCACTCCTCTTCCCCGTGGTGCTGGACTGGGTGACAAGGACGGCCTATGCAAGTTCCAATAAAGGCATACAGTGGACCCTTCTGAAGAAGCTAGAAGGTCTGGATTTCGCTAATGACCTGGCCCTACTGTCACACCGTTTACAGAACATGCAAGATAAAGTCACTGCTCTTGAAAACACAGCTCAACGTGTTGGACTCAAGATCAACCAAGAGAAGACGAAGCTCCGGCACACTAACAACAAACAAGAAGCCCCAATCACCATCGCGGGAAAGGCGATAGAAGATGTCAGTGAGTTTGTGTACCTGGGCAGCAAGATCAGCCAGTCAGGAGGCACATATGAAGACATCAAAGCAGGAGTGAAGAAAGCGCAACAAGTCTTTGCCATCCTGAGACCCGTATGGAGCTCTACCACCACCATCTCCATCAACATCAAACTGAGAATATTCAATTCCGACGTAAAATCAGTGCTACTCTATGGGTCAGAGACTTGGCGAGTCACCACCAACACCTCCACAAAGATCCAAACCTTCATCAGTAAGGCAGATCCTCCACTTGCGATGGTTCGACAGAGTGCCAAACACTGACCTGTGGACAAGGGCAAACCAACAGCCAATGGAAGTCCAGGTCAGGAAGAGAAAGTGGCGATGGGTCGGCCACACGCTGCGGAAGAAGCCCTCTAACATCACACCAGGCAGGCGCTCGAGTGGAACCCGCAGGGCAAGAGGAAGCGAGGGCGCCCGAAGCAGACCTGGAGGAGGAGCTTGCTAAACGAGCTGAGAGCCTCCAGCCTGACCTGGGAGGGAGGTCAAGACCTGTGCCAGGGACAGACGGAGATGGAAGATTACTGTTGAGGCCCTATGCTTCTCAAGGAGCGAAGAGGACTAAGTCAAGTCATAAAAAGGTCGCAAAGAAATGCTACTTGATAATAGTGAAGGAAAGGTGTAACAAGCATATTATCAAAGAGAATTGCATTCAAGGCTAGAAATAATTCATAATGACACCTAGACATAATTAAACGAACACAGATAAATCAGTAAGTATCTTCAAGAACCGCACACACAGGGTGTGTGAAAACAGAAGATATAAAGCGAAGTATTTTAAGTGGCATTTCTAATGGCTCTAGCAGAGGACTGTTTTTTACTTGTAATCGTAAACATATCTCGTCCATATACTGCCTACAAGTTAAAGCAATGGTAGTTCATGGTCTTGGGATAACGGACATCTACTTTGTTATAACACGGATACAAATTACATGATAGAATAGGTAATACACTACAGAGCATAAGTGATCATGTAAGGTGATGTCTTTTATCACACTTTGATATTTCATTTCTTAGTATAACAATCCAAGTGTTAGTGCCTTTCAATGTGGTTGATGGGTTGTTGAGTCTTATCTCTCTGTAATGTCCTCATAGACCGAAACCATACTAAATAATACATTTGATCAGTGTACCGTTAAATGGAGTATACAATAAAAACCGAAAAAAAAAAATCAGGGAAGGGAGCAGTACGGGCGATGGGGGAAGTAGTGACTGTAAATCAAACTACGATTTTTTTTTTTTTAATGAGGAACATATTTACCAAAAACAAACTCAAAGTGGCCTTAGAAACAATCATACACTGTATGTGATAAAACTTCTCTTTGTATAAATATTTCATTTCTATTACTGGCACAAAGTGTTCACATGTTCTGTACATACAACAGCATCATGGATGAACGGGAACACGGCTAATAGCCGGACAGAACAAAGCAGTCACTTGCTTTAAAAGACAACAGTGAATATGTTAGACCACACCTGCAGGGACGAATGAAGAAGAAACAATGATGAACATGAAGATGATGACCATGGCCATGGACGATGAGATGAATATGACCTGTGTATCAGAATAAACTCACGCTTGTTAAGATGAATGACAAATGGATGACACACGAACATGCAGACACGTCGTTATGTCAACAAAACATAAGGATCCTTAACACGACACAAACACGATGAATGCGCATATTCACAAGGATGATCGCTCGCACTGTGTACACAGAATGAGACCTGATGTGTAGGTTGAGGCTGGTAACCCATCGTGTGGGGCAACAGAAACCGAAAGCGGCTCTGACAATACTGGAATGGATACATTTTGCAAAACCTTTCATGAGTGTGCACCCGCATTGATTTAACACATAATCGAGAGAAAACAACAAATGTGTGGAAAAAGTTGTGAGCTGGTCTGTGCGCGAATTTAAGAAGTCGCGTCATACCGAGATCGAAAAAGTACGTTACCGTAAAGACGAACGCGCAGTCACTCCGAAACAAAAATAAACCGTAACGGTGACCATGCTATTTATCATGGGATGGCAGAGGGAGACATTGTCCGTTGATTCAGCAGTAAATCCAAAACACTCAAAAGACGAGTTAAATGTCCAAACATAAATGAAACACTGAATAGAACAAAAGTACTTATCCAGTATTACCATAAATGGACCTCCTTGACGAATTAATTATGGGGGGGGGGGGGGGGGGGGGGGGGGGGGGGGGGGGGGGGGGGGGGAGGGTGACGAGGAGGGGAGATGGCAGTGATCGGCACAAAAGAAGTCATCTGAACATTGACAATGGACCCGATGCATTACCAGCAGGAGAGTCGCGCCAGCGCATAACTCTCATATACAATGCCGAGTAACGAAATTATAGTAGGCAGTCGCGTAAATTTCACAATCGACTGGCACGAAGGAGATATATTACCAACAGGAGAGTCGCCAGTGCATAACTCTCATGTATACTACTGAGTAAGAAGAGTTGAGAATGGCCCGCACGGAAGCAACGAATCACCAGCTAGAGAGTTGCCAGCGCATGACTCTCATATATAAACAGTGTAATGGAACAATATGTACAGAGGCAGGCAAGATTCAGGACTGTAACACTTGAACCTGCAGCATTTGCACCGTATAGTAGTAGTAGTAGTAGCAGCCATGGCAGTAGTATTGTGAAGTCACCGAGGCTCAATGTGCCGTTAGGAGTAATAGCAGTGGGCGGAGAGAAGTAGGATTATGTATAGTGGATTGTCAGCGCCAAGTAGTGCGCCATAATAAACCGACCGCAGATCAAGGAGAAGGGAGGTGGACCATGAATAATGACAATAAACGAACAGAGACGACACCAACCTTGCAGGAATATTTAATTAGGTACGCACGTGGGCGTTTGAATTGTACAGCAGTAGCCTAATTAGCAGCTGAAGTAGAGTAATAAGCTTATCTGTTTACACATGAACGGTAGCTGGACTGATAATATAATGGTGGTACGTTAAGAACCGGGGCATTATTCTATCACTGAACGTGGATATTGCAGAGGAGACGAATCAGACAAAACAAGACGCGACCAGACGAACTGACGTGTCCATGACACAGGAAAGAAGTGCACAGGACGGGTCAGTCAGGGCGGTGAACTTTGACTCGGTCGACACCCGTTCTCAGGCTACACAATAGTTACAGTAGTGTTACGCCAGTAAAAAAAACTGGACCCGAATGGAGCTCGGGGAGGATGTGGGTGGTGACTTTGGGAAGAGCATTAGCGTGGTTCAATCAGAAAAGAAAACTGTTTCTGTAGTAGTAGTAGTACTTTAATTTAACGTCTTTTCACAAACTATGTGATATTAGACAAAATATCACATAGTTTGTGATCAGAAACTGTTTCTGGTCGATAGGCTGATGCAAGCCTTACAACAAGGTGACAAAGAGGGAAAAAAAAGAAACCAGAATCACACCAGCACAAAAGCAACAGCTTTGCGGGACGCTATCAGTTTGTACACATGCGTAGTCAGACCTCCTAACTAATGATACACATCGTGTGATCAGTGCCAGTCTCCGGTTCTCGAACCCCTCTTTACCAGCCTTCTTAACCACAGATCATGGGAGAGGGTGGGGGAGGGTGAGAGTGGGGAACACGTAGGTGCCAGTCCACTGAAAAGCTAGAGTGGCGAAAGGTGGGAAGGGAACACTTGACTGACGATAAAATAATAAATGACGACAATACAGATATCGGAACGCTTCACACGTACGAACTGGGCGCTTTCATTCAAATAACGTTTCTTATTATAGGCTGAAAATGTCAGACACTGCGAAGTATAAGACGAAAATGAGATACGAGGGAAAATGCCATTAAACATACCTGATTTTTTTTCAACTGCGGGCAGGATGTTCAACTTTATTCGGAGCGATGGGTCGTCGTGCAGCTGGAGGTTAGCTGCATATTGGGGCGGGAGCAGGCGGGAGCAGGGCTGACGTTTTCTTGTTAACAAGACTATTGACGTCATTTAAACGACGAATTGTGACGTGCACGACTGAACAAAAGAATTCCTTTCTCGGCCTTTATTTTATGCTTTTTACAAAGGCGTATTTGAAGTGAATTAGCAATAAACCATTATTGGAAATGCAAAACAAACACATTAATGTATTTTTGTAAGCCAGTGAGTCACGTTGATGATTGCTTTTATTTACAGTATTTATATGAACGATTGGAAACATTTAATGTCTGACCAAACTTGTCAAGCAGCATGTTTTAGCAGCCATTGTTTTCCTGAAAGGTATGTGGATTATCGCTGCTCTCTGTAAGTCTGTTTGAAGTTGTGTCTTGGTTACTTGGAGGAATTTTTAGAGAAACTGAGTCTACGAAAAGTAAAATGTAACAAACAAGAGAGACTTTTGTTGTTGTTGTTGTTGTTGTTGTTGAAACAGATCGTCCCTCAACTACATGAATCACTGCATGAATAAACAACTTGGACTGGATTGTACACATCAGGTTCAGCTGATTTTCACAGGATTTAACACAAAGTATTTATGCAAAATTGAACACTCATTAGAAGTACACACCAAGTAGAAAACAAATGATATACCGTAGGGCCTACTCAGAATAAGAAAGTGGCGGACATAGTATGTGCACTGGCAGGTTCAGTTGCAGTTTAATCAAGGAGGTCTCACTGCGTGCAGACTAGTCCATATTCGCTACACCACTTCCGCTAAGTTTTGAGACCACACTACGATATGATTTGAAGCTAATGGGTAAATGAATCAACAACTAAGATGAGACAATTGAAGAAGAGGGTCTCGTGGCTGTGGCTTAGCAGATGTCTGACCTACGCATTAACCCAGCGCGCTGGTTTGACCTCGAGTGCCTACCTAAGACCTTGAGTACCTACCTACCTAAAAACATCGTAGGTTTTCTTTTTTCTTTTTTTTTTTTTTTTTTTTTTTTTTTTTGGGGGGAGGGGGGTATGTGTATGTAGTGAATGTACACATGTGTGTGTATGAATGTGTGGGCACGGGCCCATTGTGTGCGTGTGCGTGTGCTCATGTGTGTGTGTGTGTGTGTGTGTGTGTGTGTGTGTGTGTTTGTGTGTATGTGTGTGTGCCTGCTTGTATGTGCGCGCGTGTGTGCGTGTTCATAGGTGCGTTTGCATGTGTGTGTGTGTGTGCGTGTGTGTGTGTGTGTGTGTGTAATTTGTGCGTAGGAGGAGTGAGCGAACGTTGGTGTGTGAGCTTATCAGGCCGTACAGTTGCATCACAGCCTACCCTGTATGACAGGTACATCGACAATAAGGACATACTGTAGAACGGTGCTTAGCAAACGAGAACGGGACAAACACTTCGATTTTACGACAGCGACGCTCCATAAACTGAGGGGCGTGTAATAAAAGCGAGGAAGGATAACGAACAAGTGGCATCATGTGAAGCATTAGAAGTGATGGCTTATGGCTTTGAAATGAACGGTTGTAACAGTGATTTTCACTTACTTTCAGACAGAGATGTGAGCAGGAGTGCATGACAGACTTTGTAAAAAAAAAAACTGGGAAGACTGTTCGCCCCTCATGCAGTCTGTCGTGGGGCCATTGATGTTTTTACAGTCCTCAAGCCTTCCTGACGCTTGGCATCACGCTTTAGATTAACGTACTTTAGGACTGACCATTGAAATCGCCCGTGTGAATGGATGGGGGTGGCGTGTGTGTGTGTGTGTGTGTGTGTGTGTGTGTGTGTGTGTGTGTGTGTGTGTGTGTGTGTGTGTGTGTGTGTGTGTGTGTGTACATGTGTGTGTACATGTGTGTGTGTGTGTGTGTGTGTGTGTGTGTGTGTGTGTGTGTGTGTGTACATGTGTGTGTGTGTGTGTGTGTGTGTGTGTGTGTGTGTGTGTGTGTGTGTGTGTGACTTTGTGATAGGCATAACGCCAAATTCCACACGACAAGTGACAGCTCGTTCTTCGTTTTCATTGTCCTGATTGTTGTTTGGTTTGCCAGGAACATCCAAGAAGTCGAAACTCGTCGTGTTTTGTCTTGCAATTTGTCTGTCGCCTTTATCTCGTCGATTTATGATCATTTTCCTTTCTTTCTAATTCCACCTGCAGTCACCTCACTTTGAAACATGCATGTATGATTTAGTTGGTATGCTTTCTTTTTTGATTATTTGATAATTTATATATGTACTTATCTTATTCAAGTGTTTTTTTTTTTAAAGATATTTCATTTATTCATTAATTTCTTATTTACGTATTCATGCATGTATTTTGTTGGTGTGCATTTTTTGTCGAGTGATTAAGTATTCTGAGCAGATGTCAATCGAAAAAAATTGAGCATTGAAGGACAGATTGAGGTTTTGTGCATTTGTTTTATTTATTGGTGGTTTGATTCTTAGCAGGATTCACCACTTTCTCGTTTTTTTTTATTTCATGTATTTGTATTCATCTATTATTTATTTATTTATTTATTCATTTAGAGAGAGAGAGAGAGGGAGAGAGAGAGAGAGAGAGAGAGAGAGAGAGAGTGTGTGTGTGTGTGTGTGTGTGTGTGTGTGTGTGTGTGTGTGTGTGTGTGTGTGTGTGTGCTTGCATACTACAGTGGATTCACGATTTATCGTCAAACTTAACAAGTGGGTCATTTTCTTTCTGTCTTTCGCTCTACTTTTTTTCCCTTCCTTTTTCTTTCTTTCTTTTTCTTTTTTTCTTTCTTTCTTTCTTTCTTTCCTATCTTTTCTTTCTTTCTCTTCCTTTTTAAATCGCAAACCCATTTTTTCAGAGGCAGCATTTTATTTTCGTCATAAATCCCGTTATATTCCTGTTGATAAAAAATATGTCAACAATGGTCTAGTCTTTTAAAATATATGTACTTTCATGACGATGACAACAATTATTGTATTGCTGTTGTTATGATTATCAGTATCAGTATCATATCGTCATCGTCGTCTTTGCCATCGCTGTCATCGTCTTCATCATCGTCGTCTTTGCCGTCGTCGTCGTCGTCGTCGTCGTCGTCGTCGTCGTCGTCGTCGTCGTCGTCGTCGTCCTTGGCTGGCAGTATTCAGTGATGAACGGATCGAGAAACATAGGTCCAGCGGACATGATTGAGTTCAGGCTTCGGGGAGACGACAATGCTGATGAAGTCTACGACAACGACGACTACGACAATCATATTGATGATGGGCATGATACTGATGAGGAAGATGTTGGGTTTGGGGCAGCGTTTATCACCAAGCAGACAGAGATCGAAGTTCAACATCAAAGCACAAAAATCAAGTTCAGATTTTTATCAGGAGATCATCATCATCATCATCATCCTCATCATCATCGTCGTCGTCATCGTCGTCGTCGTCGTCATCGTCATAATCCGCACTCTCTTTGTTATGCAGGGTTGAGTGCAGAGCAGATCGAGGCGTATAAGGTGATGGTATACACGATGGAGCTGAGCAATGCAGGAGACACCTACACGACGACTTTGTCCTTCGAGAGCGATACTGTCCCTTCCCAGACCTTCTCCTACAAACTGGGGGAGCCCTTCGACTTCCACGCCCTCGATGGCACCTTACCCAAGGTGGGTACTCTATCACGTTTGTCTGAAAAAAAAAAAAAGGTGACTGAAGGTGTTTCTTTACCTAGGTCTGTGGTTTAGCTGTAGATGCTCGTGCAAGGTAGATATCCCTCCGAGAGTGTGTTACAACAATAATAACAATATAGTAATGATAATGATAATGACGATGACAGTAACAAAAATAATAATAATAATAATGATAATGATAACAATATTAACAATAATCATGATAATAGTGATGATGATGATGATGATGATGATGAAGATGATGATGATGATGATGATGATAACAGAAAAAAAATGCTTTTAGACCTGGCTTTGTAGCTCAATGGCGTCACTCATCGAAGGTCCCCCCTCCCCCCCCCCCCCCCCCCCCCCCCCCCCCCCCCCCCCCCCCCTTCCCCACCTTTCCCCCTGTTCCCTCAGTTTGTCAATACAAGTAGATCAACAGTTCATTAATCCAGCGTAGGTAACCCTCCAAGTTGGTAAGAACAAGAGAGGTTCAAGCCATGAGCCTGCAATTAACAACAGATGGCGCTCTCCACGTTTGTCAAAAGAAGGGTTGAAAATATAGCAAGGTAATTCTCATACTTTAGTCTGCAGTTCAGTTAATGACACTCGTCCTGTCTAGATGCTGTCAACAAAACAGTTCAAAATAAAGGAACTGGAAAATGCTTCTATAGCCGAGTTTGTAGCTCAGGTGCCTGCACGCGCCCAAGACAGGTAACTCGCCGAGTCTGTAAAAAGAGTGATTGAAAATAACAGAACATGCTTCTCGTATTCCCGAGTGTGTAGATCAACTGACGGAACTCGTCCAAAACAGGTACCCTCTAAGTTTGTCTCGAAAGAGTGATGGCAATAACGAACGTGGTTCAACACTTGAACTGTATGTAGCCCAGTTGACGGCGACTCGTTCAAGGTGTACCCACTTCCACGTTTGTCGACAGAATGGTCAAAAACAAAGGAAAATGCGCATATGTCCGAGTCTGAAGCTCGACTGGCTACATTTGTCCAAGACAATCCTCCAAGCCTTAAAAAAAAAAATAATGGTTGAAAATCCTGTTTGCTTAATGTTCTGCAGCTTTCACCCAAAGTGCATGTGACACATTTATTGAGGATATACAGGAGCGGAGGGGGAGTGGGGGAGGGGAGGGAGCGAAGTGCGGGGGGAGGGGGGGGAGGGGGGGGGTACAGAGGGGATGGTGACTTGTGACTAAGGTGAAGCATTCTACCCCGAGGACTTCCGAAACTGAAACGAAACAAAATTGTATACAATAACGAGATAGTACTTTTCAATTCGTGTACTTGCCATAACCTTATACCCCGTCCCCCCCCTTTCCCTTCCCTTCGCTACGATTATGTCCCCTTCCTCCCTTACCACGCCTCCTTGTTTGGCTAGTCTACTGCACAGAACATCAACAACAAAACACGCACTTGCTTTGTCATCTGCAGCTGACAGTCACGTTGGACGGCGGAAAGTTCATGGAGGACTACAAACTGGGAGAAAAGGAATGGCAGGTCGTCCGAGTGGTGAACGGCACCGTTATGACGTCGGTAGGTCTAGTGTCGTCACACGCAGAGTGACGTCACTCAGAGCCTTTTTTTCTTCTTCTTCTTCTTCTTTCTTCTTTCTTTCCTTCTTATTGTTCATATACTTATTGTGATAGTGCTAGGCGTGAGGTTTGGTTGTTGTTGGTGATGGTGGCAGTTTTTGTTTGTTTGCTTGCTTTTGCTTTGTTTTGAATTGCATTGCTTTGTTTTGCTTTGTTTTGTTCCTTTAAGTTTGGTACGTTTTCCCTGAATGTCTGTCTGTCTCTGTCTGTCTCTCCCCTTTCTGTCGGTCTGCCTGTCTCTGCAAGTGAGCGTCCATGGGAGTACGTAAATACGGACCTGGTTATTCTCACTTTGTTGGGTTTTTTTTTTTTTTTTTTTTTTTTTTTTTTTTTCATTTATTTTCTTTTTTTTTTTCGTGTATTTTTATATATGTACATGGTTTTGCGTCTTCCTCTCTGGCTCACTCCTTCTTTATCCCCATACGAACAAGAACACTTATGCGCGAGCGGGAGCGCGCACGTGTGTGCGTATGTGTGTTGTGTGAGTGTTTCTATACGTAGTATTCTTTTTTTTTTTTTTTTACTTTTAAGGTAGTTGTAATACACATTCAAGGCAAACTCGTGCTTCTCATGATTCACCGGAGGTTCGCTATTAACAGTACATTCTCGACGATGCAGGTGTCTTACTACCGTCCACACCTTTCCCAGGCCTTGTCTTTAAAAGAACGTGGGTATGGGAAGACTCGCATCCTCAGCAGGCGGCGAGACACGTGGAAAGCCTCTGTGAAAGACAGCAGTCGTGTCAGACCTGTTGCGTGTTTCATAGGAGTGAGGTGGTGAGGATTCTCGTTTGCCTGCCGACTGCTGAGCGTTTTGTATCACACTCTAGCGGCCTGCCTTGGCTTTAAGGCTGTGTCAGATCAACTGACCTAGGCTAGAACACCGAGGCTACGTCAAAATGTTGTTATGCTGTGCATAGTTGTGCGGAGGTTGTCTTCAGTTGTGACAAGCTCCTAGCGTAACACTATCAGTCTTCAAAATCCCCCGAAGAAGTCAGAGTGTGGCTGCCCACGTGGCGGGTGACCCAAAACGGTCACACACGTATTGTTCTCATCCCCAGCTGATGCATTTGTACCATAGTGTTCAAGTACTTTGGCTGCTCGGATGATCCCTGGAGTCTTTTAGCCAGGGTATGACAACAACAACAACAACAACAAACCTAGCGGCGAGTGTGACTAGGAAAAAGCGAGATTTCTCTAGACTGTCTCGGGGCTGTCTCACCTGCGAGGGAAAATCTCCAAACATGTCACGTGCTGTGACTGGTACACGAAAAGTAGTGACATTCATGTAATGGCGGATTGCTGAACAACTGCAAGTTTGGGCTCCCTTGAATTTTGCTGTGTTGAAGCGAACACGAGGTGTGTTGGACTATGTGGTGAAGTGTGCTTGCTTCGGATGGACTATTGTGATAATGTGCTGTGGTTGGAGTGTATTGACCGACCAGGTAATATAAATCAAGATTTTCAACAAATTTTCCCATATGATATTTAGCATTTTTCTTTCTCTTTTACGTATCAATGTTGATTATGCAGTCCGCCGATGTGTTTATTGTTGTGAAATTGTCTGTCACAGGACACATCATAAGGATTTGCTTCTTGTTGCTTCAGTTCAATAATTTGTTTATGTACACATCTGTTCAGTAAAGAAATGCTTATAAAAAAATTGTGGTGACATTCGCTGATTGGTACATAAAAACGATTAAAAACGCTGACCCTTTCAACAGCAAGAAGAGCTTGAAGAACAAGTCACACTGTCCTTTTGAATCTCTGTCTTGCACCTGTTTCTCTACACCCTGCGGCTTCTCTCATCTTTCGCCGCAAGGATAAGCTATCCACCGTACCAGTTCTCGCGTCTGTGAAATAAACACACGGCCTCAGCCTCATTGGCAGGCGGCCAGACACCGGCAAAGCTTGTGTGTGACAGGTGGCGGTCGTGTGAGATCTGCATTGTGGTCAATGAGTACTAAAATGCCAAGTCGTCTGGTAGGGATTACAGACTCCACGTTCTGTTAGACTCGGGTCGTCGGATTTATGTAGTCCAAACTACGTAGCTGGTTACTAGAAATAAATGTTCTGTCAGAGAGAGAGAGAGAGGGGGAGGGGGGGGGGGGGGGGGGGGGTGGGGGGGGGGGGGGGGGGGGGGGGGGGGGGGGGGGGGGGGGGGGGGGGGGGGGTTGGGGGGGGGTGGGGGGGGGGGGGGGGGGGGGGGGAGGGGGGGGGGGGGGGGGGGGTTCTCTCATGAGGGGGGGGGGGAGGGGGGGGGGGGGGGGGGGGGGGTGGGGGGAGGGGGGGGGGGGGGGGAGGGGGGGGGGGGGGGGGGGGGGGGGGGGGGGGGGGGGGGGGGGAGAGAGAGAGAGAGAGAGAGAGAGAGAGAGAGTTTGTGACAGATAGATAAGTGTTTTGATAACATCTAAACTTTTCACTGGAATCTCACGAAAAACTTAGGATTTGTCATGGTTTCACTGTATCTCTTGGTCACGTAGGCCCCAGGGAAGGACGGCGAGCGAGAAGAATTAGAAAGTGGAGGAAAAGGATTGGGAGTGATCCACTCACCAGTTCTGTAGCGTTACAGGACGTTGAACACAGTGTGTGTGTGTGTGTGTGTGTAGCCTTAAGGGAATAACCGAATGTTGATCAGAGCCAGATACCTCTCTGAGTATCAGTTAATGCATTTTAGTCTCAAGTCTCAATGAAGGAAATATGGAAATTGAGTGAACGATATTGACTGGATGACACGGGAAAACGACTGAATGAAGCGCCGGCAGGCAGCTCTTCAGTCGGCACTACCAAGGTAGGCAGCCCGTTGTGTACACGAGAGTCTGGGTTGTCAGCACCTTTGGCAAGGCGCTTTAGAATGCTTTCTTATGATATCATCATTATTATTCCTATCATCATTACTAAGGGGGACAGGCTCAGTTGATGTTTCTGTTAAACTAGGTTGCACCTTCCATGCATCAAAGGCATATAATTTTCCCAGTATATATACATAACATATTAAGCGTTATATGGCGCATGTGCGTTTGCGCGTGCACACACACACACACACACACACACACACACACACACACACATTTTGACACAAATATCTGTATGTGATATTCTTGTTGTTTGGCGGCCCTGTTTGTTTCTTGTTGTTGTAAAGGGGGGGGGGGGGGGGGGGGGAGGTAGGGCAGTAAGAGGTAGGGAGTAAGGGATGATGGAGGGGGGGGGGGGGGGGGGGGGGGGGGGGTGGGGGGGGGGTACCACTCCAGCTGCCTAACGTATTTTTCTCTTCTGTTGCAGACGACCACTTTTGGCGGGAAGTCTTTAGTACAGAAGCTGAACAAACAGTAACTGCACTCGGGACCACATGCCATTCACTTCGTTGTCGTCTCTTTTGCAACGCTTCATCGGTTTGATACCCACGCTTGTTTCACATCCACACAACGCTTGAAACCAAGTTCCAAAGGGGAAGGAGTGGGATGGGTGGAGAGATTTAGGGCGATGGCAGTCTTATTTAACCGGTGAGCAAGCAAGCTTCGATGACAAGGCCTACATACTGTGATGACGTCTACAACATGTTTTGCTTACGTGTACGTCTAGAGTCCGTCATGGCGTCTACAGCCTGTTTTGAAACACCAGATTGTGGCCATTAACTCTTGAGTTATCAAATAAGTTGAGTTAACAGTTGTGTTACCAAATATAGCGTTGGCAGTTTTACTCGTTGAATTGTAATTAGTAATAAGTATCATCATTCTTTTCATTTTTTTCCCCTATGTTTGCTGGTCAATATTGTCAGGACATTATCTTCATTAGATCCATTGTCATTATTGTTGATTTTTTCGCTCAAGAAATAAATTATGATTTGCACCAATACTGGTCTTGTGTGTGTTTGTTTGTGTGCGTGTGTGTGTGTGTGTGTGTGTGTGTGTGTGTGTGTGTGTTGTGTGTGTGTGTGTGTGTGTGTGTGTGCGAGTGTGCGTGTGTGTGTGTGTGTGTGTGTAACTGACATGTTTGCACGTTCACACCAGCAGATCAGACCAAATACGTGCAATAAACACAGACAGAACTGAAATCATGACCGTTAACACAACACACTCCGCAAGTCATGTTGTTGTTTATGGCCCAGCCGACCAACATGGCCACACCCGGGCTGTTTGCACCACTAGGAGCCGGCTAGCTGATACGAGTTCACAAGCATGAATGCTTGTACGTTTTCTTTGTTTATTTTTCCCAGTGTCTCATTTTCTGTGCTCCTCTCAACAACTTTTACTTCTACGATCGTCATTACGGGGCCACACACTCAACATCTACACCGAGACTCGACAACCATAAAAGCTCCATAGATATGCAGTCTGAAACGAGTCGTGAGTAGGAGCGAAAATGAGAGAAGAAAAAAATTATAATGAAGAAAATGTTGGGAGCGAAATGTCGCAATCTTAAACGAAAGTGAAATCCGTTGCAAACTGGGCATGAAGGAACTACAGAGGCCTGTTACTAGTCTGTGTCTGATCAAGAACAATAGAAGAAAAAGATACACCCAAAGGTACGGGTAGGACCCAGAGAAGTACTGTCCTCAACTGCCGAACAAACCAGCTGGGAGCAATCCTGCACCACCCTTGGAAGCCTGCGCTGTGTGTTCATATTGGGTGCAGGCACGCACAGGGCATTCCATTAACACGTGAAAAGACGTAACTGCTCCCTGGCAGATGCCATTGTGTAATGGCCACAGTATGTGACACGACAGAACCTCCACGGAAGCGCTCCTATACGTGTACCAGCCCCAAATTTCATGACTGCAGAGCCCACCGGCAAAAAAAACGCCAGCGTCAAGCAACTGCCGTGTGCATCTCGTAGCCTCACTCGTTGCTGTTCCGCTGACAGGTGACGACAGTACAACTCCAGACACGACCAAGCTTTCGCCATGAGGTCTTATGTACTCTCTGAAGAGAATCCCAGGTCACGGTCTTTTCCTTTGTCAACTGGACTTTCCCTGCAGTCAGATTTCTTCATGAGGAACGATGGATTTTGTTCATGAGGAATGATATATTTTCTTCATTAGGAGCAATAGATTTTCTTCATTAGGAACAATAGATTTTCTTCATGTGGACCAGTAGATTTTCTTCATGAAGGACGATCGATTTTCTTCATGAGGAATGACAAATTTTCTTCATGAAGAACAGTAAATTTTCTTCTTGAGGAACGATAGATTTCTTCAGGAATAACAATAGATTTACTTCATGAGGAACGGGAGATTTTCTTAGGAATAACAATAGATTTACTTCGTGAGGAACGAGAGATTTTCTTCAAGAATAACAATAGATTTACTTCGTGAGGAACGAGAGATTTTCTGCAGGAATAACAATAGATTTACTTCGTGAGGAACGAGAGATTTTCTTTAGGCATCACAATAGATTTACTTCATGAGGAACGAGAGATTTTCTTTAGGCATCACAATAGATTTACTTCATGAGGAACGAGAGATTTTCTTCAGGAATAACAATAGATTTACTTCTTGAGGAACGAGAGATTTTCTTCAGGAATAATGATAGATTTACTTCTTGAGGAACGAGAGATTTTCTTCATGAAGAACGAGGAATGATAAACTTTCTTTTTGAGGAATGATAGATTTATTTCATGAGGAAAGACAGATTTTCTTCATAAGTAACGATTGATTGTCTTCATTTGGAACATGAACTTTCTACTAGAGGATTGATAGATTTCGTTCATGACGATTTATTTAATGATGGCGAGATCTAAACACTCGAACTTCCAGCCCTCAACTGCAACTGTATCCACTGGTCCACGACGGATGGTCATTGTGCTGACTTGTTATCAATCAAGAAAAAAACTTTTTATGGTTATATGGAACTTTTTTGTTCTCCAGAAAACTAGCTTATTTCCTTGAAATTTAGGGTCAATACTGTGTTACGGTGACGTGAAATGCATGCCATCGGCATTTTGTTAAACTAGACCTATTATATCCTCTCTCTCTCTCTCTCTCTCTCAGTGACCGTAAGTAGGAATTTGTTTTGAAATAAAAGAAAAGAAAAAAATAAGAGAAAGAGATTTTTTTTTTTTCTTTTCTTTATTAAAAAACAAAAAATCCTACTTACGGTCACAGAGAGTCCAAAATAGGGAACACGACTTTTTTTCAAGAGGAAAACAAACAAACATCAAACAAGCCAAATCTATTGAAACAACGTCCTTTGACTTCTTGTTGAAATCAGCAATATGGAAGTACCGACTGACTCCCGCAAAACCGATTTTACCTGAAAATGTGACTCAGTGATTTTCACAAATCATTGGGAGGAATGCTGCTGTTGACCTCAATCAAATGCACGTGGGAAAAAATTCCACACAAAAAGCTCGTGGGAAAAGAAGGAAAAGAAGAAAACAGACAACCGGTTGAGATGAATTGTATTGAAGCTGATGTATTAAAATGGCGGCCATTCTAAGAAAGTAGGACTGAAAACATTTGACATATCGGTCAGTTTTGCAAACCTTCATAAACTTCACACAACGCACAAATCATGTAAAAGCGAGAGGTGTTTGGGTTTTTTTTTTTCTCCCCCATACGAATGGGCTGATTCTGATATGGCAAAAACGTATCACTCAGTCAAAATGTTCGACATGATTTGATCGTAAACCAAGAAGATTTTAGACTCACTTACAGTGTGATACAAGATGAGTGTTTTTAGTATGTAGATGGTAGATTAAGCATTACGAGGACTTTATTTATTTATTTTTTTATTTAATTTTGTTGTTGTTGTTGCAAACCAAAAAAAAACTGAACAAGTCCCATTTGGCCTCTGTCTTCTTAAAGGTCACATTGCTCTGATTCACCTGAATGGTTCATGAGTTATTTTGTCGGAACAGCTCAGCAACAGTGAAAGTAAAATCTCTCTCTCTCTCTCTCTCTCTCTCTCTCTCTCTCTCTCTCTCTCTCTCTCTCTCTCTTCATACCTACCCAGCTATTTATCAATGCATTGCTTCATACTCGTCTTTCTTTCCGTTCTGGTTCTCACTCGCACACTGACTGCTGTTTGTTATTTCGTCACAGTGTTTGAAAAAGTGGGTTTTTTTTTTTTTTATCTTTATCTATGTCTTCGTCTCTGTGTCTGTGGCTAAATCATCTGTCTATCTGTCCAGTAGACCACGAAGCCAGGGCCTCTATGATTTGCTCATATATCACCCCGGCACCAAAACGTAGTTTCTCTGGAATGCTTCCAACGAGAGGTCTGTTCTCCTGTCCTACTAAAATGCTATTGACAGCATTCAAACGCCTTCTGCCAGCTTTTGACGTTCAGGAGTCGCTTTTATCCTTTCTTCATTTGCTTTTTTTCTTTTTTTTTTTTTTTCTTCGTTTCTTTGTTTAAAGTAATTTCGAAATTTCGCAGGGGAGGTCAGTCTAGCTGTTGATGAAAAACGGGCAGACGTGGGTATTGGTGAACCACGGTGGAAAGGATTGCTTTTAAACAGAGATGGTGTGTGTGTGTGTGTGTGTGTGTGTGTGTGAGCGCGCGCGCGCGCGCGTGCGTGCGTGCGTGTGTGTGTGTGTGTGTGTCGGGGGGGGGGGGGGGGGGGGGGGGGGGGGGTCTGCGTCGGTGTGTGTGTGTACGAACGTGGGGGGGTGTGGGGGGGGGGGTGTGTGGGTCTGCGTCTGTGTGTGTCTGTGTGAACGTGCGCGGTGTGTGTGTGTGTGTGTGTGTGTGTGTGTGTGCTGTGCGTGCGTGCGTGCGTGTGTGCGTGTGTGTGCGCGTGTGTGTGTGTGTGTGTGCGTGTGTGTGTGTGTGTGTGTGTGAGTGAGTGTGAGTGAATGTGTGTCTGTGTGTCTGTGTTGTGAGTGATGTCTGTATGCGAGGTCTGTCTGCACATGTGTGTGTGTGTGTGTGTGTGTGTGTGTGCGTGCGTGCTTGCGCACTCATGAATGTGTGTGTATGTATGTGTGTGTGCGTGTGTGTGTGTGTGTGTGTGTGTTAGCGTACACATATGTGCGCGCACGTGTGTCTCCGCGTGCAGATTCATGCGCTTTAACAGATGTTGTTTTGTGTGGGTGTGGTAGGGAGGGGAAAAGAGGTGGACAGTGGTTTGCAGGAAGAAGTGAAGAAGAATGAACAGGGAGAGTTGTTCCCAGTTGCCTCACTCATGCTGCCTGTGCTGTGCTCACCCGACAGCAGGCAACAGGAGAGACAAAGAGAGAGAAAGGATTTATTCATGTTCATAACCATTGGACTAAAAGGAGGGGGAGGAATGGGAGGGAGGGAGGGAGGTGGGGGGTATTATGATCAGAGCTTGAGAGACAAGAGGTGAATTCTACCTCCGAGCCGAAACGTTTATATAGAGAAAGAGACTTGCGTGTCCCCCCCCCCCCCCCCCCCCCCCCCCCCCCACCCCGCCCCACTGGATGAGCTCTGTTGCTTCAAATATGACCCAAATGATACGAGATGTGTGTGATTGTGAAGGAGGGACTCAGTGCGCGAGTGGTGTGACACAGAAGCACACATCTTCACGTCACGCAACACAGTATGTCACTTTCTTCACAAATGCTCCATGGGATTGGGAGAATTTCAGGCAACAGGAGAGACAAAAGCATAACTTGCTGTCAACCTTCCGCTTTCATCATCTTCTTCCCTCTTCTCATAGCACGTGCCGGAACGGCTGGGAAGAGTTACAGCCATCTCCTGGGGGCTCTTTTTCATGTGGGTGCAAAGTGTCAACAGTCACCTGTAGTAATCCTCTTCGTGAATGAACTCCCTTTGTTCCTTCTCGTGGTGAGCGTGATTTCTCGTGACAGAGTCGTCCTATACTCTGGGAACTGATGCTAAGAACCTAACAAAAAGATCGGCCAGTGTGACAACAAGTGGTTGTATGAGAGAGAAAGGAGAGTTGGGAGTCGAAGAGATCGGAAGACTGACTAGGAGCAGCACTCAAGGAGCAATCAGGGGAAGATTTAAACAAAAAAAGAAGCGGGGAAGGGGGGGGGGGGGGGGGGGGGGGGGGGGGGTGGGGGGTGCAAAAAAAAAAAACGCACACAGTGAGCGGCGCTTCGAGGAAGAAAAGAAAGGATTTATTCATGTTCATAACCATTGGACTAAAAGGAGGGAGAGGAATAGGAGGGAGGGAGGCGTGGGGGGGGGGGGGGGGGATATCATGATCAGAGCTTAAGAGACAAGAATTGAATTCTACCTCCAAGCCGAAACGTTTATATAGAGAAAGAGACTTGCTGTGTCCCCCCCCCCCCCCCCCCCCCCCCCCCCCCCCCCCCCCCCCCCCCCCCCCCCCACTGGATTAGCTCTGTTGCTTCAAAATATGACCCAAATTGATGCGAAATGTGTGTGATTGTGAAGGAGGAGTCAGTGTGCGAGTGGTGTGACACAGAAGCACACATCTTCACGTCACGCAACACAGTATGTCACTTTCTTCACAAAAATGCTCCATGGGATTGGAGAATATGACGTTACGCATTTTGGGATTGGAGAATATGACGTTACGCATTTAGAGAGAGCTCGCGTGCGAAAGTGCATGTGAGTGTGTGTCTGCGCGCGCGCGCGTGTGTGTGTGTGTGTGTGTGGTGTGTGTGTGTGTGTGTGTGCGTGTGTGTGTGTGTATGTGTGTGTGTGTGTGTATGCATGGGTGCACAATGTGGTGTGTGTGTGGTGTGGTGTGTGTGTGGTGTGTGTGTGTGTGTGTCTGCCTGTGTGTCTGTTTGTTGAGAGAGAGAGAAAACAGATAGAGACAGAGATGGACAGATAGCGAAGAGGGAGTGAGTGAGAGAGAGAGAGAAAGAGAGAGAGTGTGAGTGTGTGTGTATGTGTGTGTGTGTGTGTGTGTGGTGTGTGTGTGTGTGTGTGTGTGTGTGTCTGTGTCTGTGCGCGCGCGCACCTGCGTGTCCCTATGTGTGGCGGACACATAGGCCTTATTCACTAATGCAAAACAGAATCATCAGACAGAAAGAGACAGAGAGAGACAGAGAAAAGAGAGAGAAGAGAGAGAGAGAGAGAGAGAGAGAGAGAGAGAGAGAGAGAGGAGAAAGAGAAGAGACAGAGATAGAGAAGAGAGAGAGAGAGAAAGAGAGAGAGAGAGAGAAAGAGAAAGAGAGAGAGACAGTGCAGGACGTGTGTGTGTGTGTGTGTGTGTGTGTGTGTGTTGTGTGTGTGTGTGTGTGTGTGTGTGTGTGTGTGTGCGTTCTTTAATTTAACGTCTATCCATCTAACTGTGATCTTGGACAGTATGTATGTGTTATGTGTGTGTGCATGTCTGTTTTTGGTGTATATGCATGCGAACGGTTGGTGCTGACTTTGGGCGTATGTAGGTATGTATAATGCAATTAGGCCTAGATAAAAAAAAAAAAATTAAAAATTAAAAAAAAAACATAACTGAATCCAAAACTTAAAAAAAAAAAAAACCCCACTAAATGGAGAAAATAACATAGACGTTAAAGTAAATGTCCAGTTGGGCTGTTAATCAGTCCTTGAACAACTTCAAAAATGTTTGATTCCTTAGAGATGACGTCTTCAAAGACTGACATCGACGGTTTCAGTGTTCAACAACCAAGCAGGTAAATAGGGTTTCATTCTATCGCACAGAAAAAGTAGATGGAACGGAGTGATTTACTGGCCACAAATACAAGTCACATATTTACAGAATTTGGTTTTAAAGGCATCAAGCCTCAGTCTAAAAAATCAAACTTTTAAAAATCCTCTCTTGGTAGAGATTCTTGATACCTGTTTTTATTGTCTGCTATCTTGTTAAATAATATTCCCATTTTGTTTTTGTTGCGTTTTCCCTTAATTAAAATAGAGTTCCAGGCTGCGTCTTTTGAAAGACTATAACTCTCATGCACGGATAAAGGAATGTATATCTTTGTTAAATCAGTTTCAGTGATAGCAGCCTTTTTGGCTAATTTGTCTACCTTTTCATTCGCAGATAATCCATAACAAATCGACATAAGAACCACGTAAATACAAAAAAAAAAAAAATGAAATTAGTGGCACACTTCTGATATAAGTTCTCTGCTCTCACACTTGTATTCGAAAATTTTAGAGCTTGTAGGACTGATTTTGAATCAACACAAAGTAGTATTTGAAATACAGGAAATCGAAAATCAAGAAGAAAGTTTAATGCCATAATAATGGCAACAAGTTCCGCAGTAAATATGGAAATAGTCTTACCAAGATGGTAACCTTTCTCTATTTTTAAGGATGGAATTATGAATGCTGAACCAGACAAATGATTGTCTAGTACAGAACCATCTGTATAGATTTTAAGGTGATTTATATAATTTTCATTTATATGTAACTTAACATACGTTGGCAGCAAGGGTCCATCACTTTTTCTTAAACTTGTATAGTCTTTGTCATAATTTGCTCTACTAAGCTCCCATTCGGGGATAGCTAAACGACACCCGAGGAGCTACGTTCTGAGGTGCAGTGCCTGCTTTTGTAAATAGTCAGATGTGTATGAGGCTATCGATTTTAGAGAATCAATTTTTTTGTGCCCGTTTAGGAAAATTTATTTCTGATTTTAATTCACTGGTATTAAGATTTTGTAGTGTATGACTTCTTAAAATATATTTTGCAGATGCAAGTTTCATATTTTCTTCAAAATGACAATATTCCGATCTCCATATAACTTCTTAAAGTTGATGTATGAACCGGGACACCAAGAGCTATCTTGTAAGCTTTACTATCGATACTCTGCAACTTTTTAATGAAATATTTTGGCAAATCTTAAATAAATGTCAGCGAACCGCCCAGAGAAACGTGGACAAACGAGTCACAAGACACACCACAACGCGTTTCGACCTCTTAGGTCTTCTTCAGGTGCAACAAACATGAAACAAATAACGAAAATGCACTTAGCTTTGATCGCTTCTGTGTTCAGTGCAAGAAAGGCGGCGTTGAATGAAAGGCTCGTTTTCATTCAACGCCTTTTTTTTGCGCTGAACACAAGCGATCAAAGCTAAGTGCATTTTCGTTATTTGTTTCATGTTTGTGTGCACCTGAAGAAGACCTAAGAGGTCGAAACGCGTTGTGGTTTGTCTTGTGACTCGTTTGTCCACGTTTTCTCTGGGCGGTTCGCTGACATTTATTTAAGATTTGTTTAGATTTCCGCCTGCAGTCCGTTTCACTTGGCAACTAGAAATATTTTGGGGCTGAAAAAAAAAATGTCTCCTGGGCATAGGATACTTTTGATCGTACAAGCGCAGCAGTAGCTATGTGTTAATACTTACTGTCTTTACCCCAGGATTGTTGACTCACCATTTTCATGAAATGTAAAGATTTCTTACCTTTTGTTAGAATAGTTTGTGTGTGATCATTCCAGCTCAATTTAGAAGTTAAATTTACTCTTTAAAATTTACAACTTTTTTTTATATTCAAGGCACAATCCATCTATCTGAAATGAGGGCAGAGGATTAGGATCATAGCCAGTATTGAACAGAACCATACGCGATTTTTCAGCTGAAAGGGCCAATTCATTTTCAGTCAGGTACTTACTAATTTTATCTAGTTCATTTTGATATATCTTTTTAATATAATTGATTGATCTAACTGGTGTTTCACGTTTTAAAGTAACTTTCATCCATATACAGATATCATCCGCCGCATTGTACTAGTTCAACATTTTTTGATAATGATTTAGGAAGATCATGGATCAAAATATTAAACAGGATAGGAGCTATCACAGCTCCTTGCGGGATTCCCATCTGGATATGTCTTTCATTAAAATATACATTTCCTACCTTCGTCTGTATTGGTCTATGACTTAAAAAGGTTTTTAAAGTAATTGTACATACATCCCGAGAGACCAATTAACTTCAATTTGTTCAGAAGTTTTGAATGTCAGACTCTGTGTGTGTGTGTGTGTGTGTGTGTGTGTGTGTGTGTGTGTGTGTGTGTGTGTGTGTGTGTGTGTGTGTGTGTGTGTGTCTGTCTGTCTGTCTGTGTGTACGTGTGTGTGTGTGCGTGTGCGTGTGTGCTCTGATAGGAAACGACTTTTTGAGCCCCTCCCCTTCTCCCTCTCTCTCTCTCTCTCTCTCTCTCTCTCTCGCCTCTCTCTCTCTCTCTCTCCTCCTCTCTCTGTCTCTGTCTCTCTCTCTCTGTCTCTCTCTCTCTCTCTCTGAGTAAGCGAGTATGTGAGTGTGGTATGTGCGTGTGTGTGTGTTGCGTGTGTGTGCACGCACAAGTGTGTATGCGCGCACGCGCTTGTGTGCACGCAAAGGACAGACAGTGTTATTAGTAATGCAAAACAGATTCATCGTTTAAATAAAATCCAGCAAGCAATGAATTAGAGGCATGGCATTTGTGCACAGTTTCCCACGATCACAATCAGGGTTGACATATGATTATGCAGACGTTCGGTTTCTAAACATGAGAGAGAGAGAGAGAGAGAGAGAGAGAGAGAGAGAGAGAGAGAGAGAGAGGTGTCACACAATTTCTAAACAGACTTTCCATATTTTTTCGGTCAAGCAGAACACACACACACACACACACACACACACACACACACAGACACACACACACACACACACACACACACACACACACACACACACCACGCACACTGACAACACTCACACACAACACACACACACACACACACCACACACACACACACACACACACACACACAAGGCCAGTATCGGTGCAAATCATCATTTATTTCTTGAGCGAACTAATCAACAACAATGACAATGGATCTGATGAAAACAACAGCTTGACCCCACTGGCCAGCAAACTTGACCAAAAAAAATAAATAAATGAAAGAGTAATGAGACTAATTTCGTCACAAATTAACGTGTTAAGATGTTAACGTTTAATTTGGTAACACAAATGAGCATCTCAATCAGTGCAATGGCCACAACCAAGCGTTTCAAAACAGACTGTAGACGTCATGGCAGGCTGTCGGCATTGACGTAAGCAAACCATGTTGTAGACGTCATCACAGTATGGGAGCCTTGTCGTCGTCGAAGCTTGCTTGCTCTCCGGTTAACAAGACTGCCACCGCCCTAAATCTCTCCACCCATCCCACTCCTTCCCCTTTTTAAAGTTTGTTTCAAGTAATGTGTGGGTGTGAAACAAGCGTGGGTATCAAAGCGAAGAAGCGTTGCAAGAAATGACAAAAGTGAATGGCATGTGGTCCTCAGTGCAGTTACTGTTTTTTCAGCTTCTGAACTATAGACTTCCCGCCAAAAGTGGTCGTCTGCAACAGAACAGAAAAAAAAAAGACGTTTGGTATTTTTTGGAGTGGTATCCCTTGCCCTCATCTCCGTCGCTCTCATTACTCATTACCCCCCCCCCCCCCCCCCCCCCCCCCACCCCTCCCCGGCAAACAAGAAACAAACACCACCACCAAACAACAAGAACACAATCACATACAGATATTTGTATGTGCGTGTGTGTGTGTGTGTGTGTGGGGGGGGGGGGGGGTTGCGTGTGTGTGTGTGTGTGTGTGTGTGTGTGTGTGTGAACAGGTCTGACACGATTGTTGCCTTTCACAGTGGTTTTCCACGTGTCTCGCCACCTGCCGATGGTGTGAGTCTCTTAATACCCGTGCTCTTTATTAAAGACGATGCCTATGAACTGTGTGGGAATGTGAGAGAAAATCTGCATTGTCGAGAATGTACAGGTAATAGCGAACTTCGGTAAAAGATGTGAAGCAAGAGTTTGGCTGGGATGAGTATTACATCTATCTTAAAATTTAGGCGAAAGAAAAAACCACTACATACATAAACACTCACAACACACACCACGCGCCGACTCGCACGCTCCCCTCACGCATAAGTGTTTCTTGTTCGCATGGGATAAAGAGGGAGTCAGACAAAAAGAAAAACACACAAGAAGAAAACCCAAAAAACACACACACACACGAACAAAAACAAAAACAAACGAAAACAAAAAAAAAAAAAAAAAAAAAGAAAAGAATAGAAAAAATACACCCATGTCTTTATTCATGCAGTCTGATGGATGCTCACAGGCAAACAGAGAGGACAGACAGACAATGACAAAAACCAAAAAAAAAAAAAACTGCACTAAAAAATACAAAACAGAGCAAAAAAGGACAATAACAAAACACAAAAACAAAACAAACCTCACGCCTGTACCATAATAATGACAAGTACATGAAAAATGGGAAGGAGAAAAAAAAAAAAAAAACAACTCCTAGTGACGTCACTGTGCATGTGACGACACTTGACTTACCCGACGTCATGACGGTGCCGTCCACCTCTCGGACAGTCTGCCATTCCTTGTCACCCCAGTTTGTAGTCCTCCACGATTTTCCCCCGTCCATCGTGATCGTCAGCTGCAGATGGACAAAACAAGTGCGAGTTTGATTGTTGTTGTTGTTTACAGCAGCCTAGCCAAACGAGGAGGAGTGGAGAGGGAGGAAAGGGACGTAATCGTAGGGAAGGGGAGAGAAGAGGGGTTATAACATTAAGGTAAATACACGTGCTAAAAATGTCTCTAGCTTCGCCTTGCATCCATTTTTTTTTTTCTGTTTTGAATTCGGAAGACTCTCCTCAGAGTAGAATGCTTCGCCATAGTCATAAGCCCCCATCCCCTCTCTACCACCACCTCTCCCCTCCCCCTTGCCTCTCCACCTCCCCCCTTCCCCTATTTCTCCGCCCCTCATATATCCCCAACAGGTGTCCCACATGCGCTTTGAGTAAAGGCTGGAGAACATTAAGCAAGGGGGATTTTCAACCACTGTTCTTGAAGGCTTGGGGGACTGCCTTGAACTACTGTAGTCAGCTGAGCTTCAGACTCGGGACATATTATACGTGTACTTTCCTTCATTATCAACCATTCTGTTGACAAATGTGCAGGGGTTATCTGCCTTGAAGGAGTCCCCCGTCCACTGAGCTATATCCTGTTCAGGTATCGAACCACGTTCCTCATTGCCACCGCTCTCTGAACAAACTTGGAGGAGTATCTGCTCTGGATCAGCGCCGGCAGTCGAGCTATGGATGATTCAGGAACAAAAGATGTATCTTCCAGTATTTCCGATCACTCTTCGCGCAGTCTCGCAGGGTTGTCTACCTTGGATGAGTGCCGGTAGCTGGCACACCAAACATTAATGCGTCAAGGCCCTGCTTAATGAAGGAGTGAGTATCCACAAACAGGCACTTCCAGGTCGTTTTGAGAGATTTTTTATTGTGTCTAAAAGTTGATTTACCTTCCTTTCTTTTATATGACCACCAAGGTACATGCCAGGTGGTTCCAAGCAGACAGACTGGCATGAAAGAATGGGACTATTTGGGGGAAACCCCCTGACGCGAAGATAGGGTCACGGGTGATGCAAAGGTCTGACATGTGACGTCAGGTACGTGGTACCTCATACCTTTCTAGGTTGTGAATGATTTCATCGGGAGAAATCCCTTTTAAAAAAAAAAAAAAGAAAGAAAAATGGGCGAAATGAATGGTGTGGGTTATTCGTTTGATTTGTTATCAGTTTTGATATCAGTTTTGTCTCAAATTTATGCTACACCTACCTCAAAACTCTTACATGGATTGCACGGTGACTTAATGGAAAATCCTAATTGTTGCAAATGTCCGCAACTGTAAACTCGGCTGTAAAATCATTTTCCAGTTCCTTTCGTTTGAACTGCTTTTTTTTTTTTTTTTTTTTTTTTTTTTTAACAGCTGTGGAGGATTGTCTACCTTGGACGAGTGTCACCAACTGAGCCGCAGTCTCAGGTGTAAGAAGCACTTTCCTATAGTTTCAACCACTCTTTTGATAACTTTGGAGAGTTACTTACCTTGGATTAGCAGCGCCGTCTGTTTGAGCTGAGCTACAGGCTTACATTTAAAGCATCCTTTGTTCTTACAAACTTGGAGAGTTACCTCCCTTGGATTAGCGCCGTCTGTCGAGTACAGGATCACATCTTAAAGCATCTCTTGTTCTTACAAACCTGGAGGATTACCTACCTTGGATTAGCGCCGTCTGTTGAGCTGCAGGCTCAGATCTTAAAGCATCTCTTGTTCTTACAAACTTGGAAGGTTATCTACCCTGGATTGATGAACTATTGATCTCTTTGTATTGACAAACTTGGGGGGGGAGGGTGGGGATGGGGGGATGCCTTCGACAAGTGCCACCATTTAGCTAGAAACTCAAGTGTAAAAGCGTCTTCCGTTTGTTATTATCATTGTTATTACTATCATTGCTACGACTCTACTACTACTACTACTACTACTACTACTATAACACACTCGGAGGGATATCTACCTTGCACGAGTATCGACAGGTAAGCCCCAGACCTAGGTT
>JADBJO010003913.1:47500-55000 GCA_016801955.1 Conus betulinus | reverse complement strand
AATTCAGTTCTAATATTCCTTAAGGCTGGACAGCAAAGAACAAAATGGATTTCATTTTCCTGAGATTCTTTACAAAGTGGACACAGCAGATCATTGTCATCAACAGAGGCTTTGTATCTTAACTTATGAACTGCCAATTCTGAAATTCCAAATCTGAATTTGGTCATGACATACTTAAAGTGTCTGTCCATTTCTAAAGTTAAATAAGGTTTCAAATCATGAAAATTGCAAACATGTCTATAGAAATCAAACCTGTCACTATTCTGCACGTGATTTGACCATCTTTGCCAAGAGCAGTCAACCAATCGTTGACGGAAGCAACGTATGAATAGCTTAACATTGCCAACACCTGATGATTTACATGCAAAACCAAAACCATATTCAAAGAGACAAATACGTACTTTACTTACCCAGTTGTTTTTCCCTCTAGCATCGAGATCATATAACATGTTATAAGCTTTACGAGGTAATCTGTGCTCCTGCATGTAAAGTAAATTCAACAATAAACGGATGCATTTCACTGCTGAATATATGTACAGGGGGAATCTATTAGTCTCACCATAAATAAGATCATTAGGCGTTCGCCTGTCTACACCCAGAAACTTTTTAAATGCGAACAGGTGTACAGATTCACAATATATGGCAGCATTGTCTAATCCCCACAATTCAGACCCATATTGTACAATTGGTTGAATTTGACTGTCAAACAACTTGATAAAAATATAAAGACGTATTATTGAGGATGTGTAGCTTTTTCATGATACTGAGCAGCACATTTTTGGCCCTGCTTGCAAGGTCCTTGCACGCACTAACAAAACTCAGACGTGTAGAGAAAAATATACCCAATACTTATAAGCATTCACACAACGGCATGGGGATGCAATCATAGAACCACCTTTCTCTTGCACTCAAATAACCACCCTTTCGAAATACAATAATGTTACTTTTGGACAAATTAACCTTTAGTTGAAGAGAAGCAGCTGCGCGATGTAGACTGTTCAGCTGAGTCTGTAAGCCAATAACAGTCTCTGATATCAAAACCACATCATCAGCTAATAAAAGAATAAACAACTCAAAAGCATCCAAAGTCAGCAGAGCCCCATGTTTTCCATGTTGATCACCTCAATTGCTAACTCATTGATAAAGAGGGAAAATAGAACAGGACTGCAAGCATCACCTTGCCTAACCCCGGCTGTACAGTTAATGTAATCTGTCAGTTTATCCCCACAACGAACTCGAGCCCTAACCACCTCATACATGCTTCTGATACATCTATAAAGTTTACCCTTAATACCATTTTTAATCATGACTGGCCAAAGAAGATTTCTATTGATGGAATCGAATGCTTTTTCAAAATCTATAAAGCAGCATACAATTTTCGATTATGAGAAAACTGCTTCTGAACAAGAGCCATTAAAGTAAACATATGGTCAACAGTCGAATACCCTTTTTTGAAAACCAGCTTGGTGATCACCAGTAATATTGTTTTCCTCAACCCACTCTTGCAATCTGTTATTTATATCATTCCAAATATTTTACTGCTTATGTTACTAAGGCAGATACCCCTATAATTGTTAGGATTATTTGCGTCCCCCTTTTTAAAGATAGGTATTATTATTGACTCCGTCCAGTTATCCGGAAATATACCATCATCAAACAGTTTATTAAAAAAACTTTAAGCAAAACTGCACAACTTGGGCAGAACAGTGTTTAAACAGTTCACCAATTATGCCATCAGGGCCCGCTGCTTTATTGTTTTTTAGTTTTTTTAATTGCTAATAACACTTCTTCTTCACTAATGGGACGGTCATATAGACATCAGACTCATCTTCAAACCCCTCTTGATTTCGCTCATTGTCTGTGTTTAACTCTAACAAAGCTTGAAAATGTTGAAACCACACGTCAGTTGGAATGTTATTTCTAGGCTGTTTCCTTTTTTTGGCGATATCTTGTGAACTACGGTCCAAAACCCCTCTGTGAATTTATTGATGCTACTAACTTATCTATTACTGATTTATTATATTCTTTCTCTTTTCTCTTAAGTAAATGCTTATACTCAGGTCTAGCTATTACATATGCAGTTCTATCAGTGTCTTTTACTGTACGGCGACTTATTCTCAGTAACCTCCTAGCCTTTCTTTTATTAAGAACACATTCTTGATCATACCAGTCCTTTGATTTCCTGTCGTGACCCTGCATACGTTTTTTCATACATTCAGCACAATTCATTATACATTCATTAAACATATTCAGTGCATCATTAATATCAACATCTATTAAACTTATGGCAATATCAATACTTGAGAGAGAGAGAGGGAGAGAGGAGAGAGAGAGAGGGAGAGAGAGAGAGACGGGGGAGAGAGAGATGGGGCTTGGAAGAATGGAAGGGATGATACTAGCGTGCGGTAGAAGAATGGAAAGACTCGGGATATGCTCTTTTTCTCATTTTCACTGTATTAGTCTTTTTTTTTCAATCCATGAGTTTGTGTGTGTGTAAGTATGTATGTGTGTGTGTGGTATGCGTGTGTGTGGTATGTGTGAGTGTGTGTGTGTGTGTGTGTGTGTGTGTGTGTGTGTGTGTGTGTGTGTGTGTGTGTGTGTGTGTGTGTGTGTGTGTGTGTGTGTGTGTGTGTGTGTGGTGTGTGTGTGTGTGTGTGTGTGTGTGTGTGTGTGTGTGTGTGTGTGTGTGTGTGTGTGGGGTGTGTGTGTGTGTGTGTGTGTGTGTGTGTGTGTGTGTGTGTGTGTGTGTGTGTGTGTGATATACTTATTTTTCTTTAAAAAAAAAGTTGACATCATCATTTATGTTTTCTTAAATGTCGGTACAACTAAAGGTTAATCTGGCAATAAAATGTTCAAGTCAGTGTGTGTGTGTGTGTGTGTACGTGTGTGTGTGTGTGTGTGTGTGTGTGTGTGTGTGTGTGTGTGTGTGTGTGTGTGTGCGCGTGCGTGCGTGCGTGCGTGCGTGCGTGCGTGCGTGCGTGCGTGTGTGTGTGTGTGTGTGTGTGTGTGTGTGTGTGTGTGTGCGAGAGTGGGTGTGCGTGCGTGGGTTAGAGAGAGAGAGAGAGAGAGAGAGAGAGAGAGAGAGAGAGAGAGAGAGAGAGAGAGAGAGAGAGAGAGAGAGAGATGGATGGAAAATGTCAGACTGAAGAAAGACAGATTTTAAAACGAATTAACTGTTGGAAATCGTATTTAGTGTCCTACAATTTCATTTACAAATTATCACTAAAAAAAACTAAGAATATTTTTTAAATCGGAAGAAGTGAATAGTCATCAAGTAATGCATACAATATTTATTTCCATTTCTATTGACCCGCACACGCAAATTCAAACGGAATCAAAGAGACACAACCACGCGAACATACACAGACACACAGACAAGCCCCAATAAACACACATACACACAAACTTGCTTCTTACCCTCTGTCTCTCACACACACACAAACACACACACACATAAACACACACACAGACACACACACTCACACCACACAACACAGACACAGACACAGACAAACAGACAGACAGACAGACAGACAGACAGACAGACAGACAGACAGACACACACACATACACACACCACTCAACACACACACACACACACACACACACACACACACACACACACACACACACACACACACACACAACACATACACACACAACACCCACCCACCCACACACACCACACACACCACACACACACACACACAACACACACACACACACACACACACAAATACACAACACACACACACACACACACACACACACACACACACACACACACACACACACACACACACACACACACACACACACACATTCAAACAGTTGGAATGGATAAAGAGAAATACTACAATGTCAATAAAGGAATATGCCTGCTGTGTTATGGCCTCCATGGACACACTGTCATAACCGCAACGACAATAATCACTTGTGTTTGCGCCTGTAAACTGATAAACAACGACAAACGACAATAATCACTTGTGTTTGTGCTTGTAAACTGGTCAAAAGCAACAAACGACAATAATCACTTGTGTTTGTGCTTGTAAACTGATAAACAACACAAACGACAATAATCACTTGTGCTTGCGCCTGTAAACTGATAAACAACAACAAACGACAATAATCACTTGTGTTGGTGCTTGTAAACTGATAAACAACAACAAACGACAATAATCACTTGTGTTTGTGCTTGTAAACTGATAAACAACAACAAACGACAGTAATCACTTGTGTTTGTGCTTGTAAACTGGTCAACAACAACAAACAACAATAATCACTTGTGTTTGTGCCTGCAAACTGATAAACATCAACAAAACAACAATAATCACTTGTGTTTGTGCCTGCAAACTGATAAACGACAACAAACAACAATAATCACTTGTGTTTGTGCCTGCAAACTGATAAACAACAACAAACAACAATAATCACTTGTGTTTGTGCCTGTAAACTGGTCAAGCACGTTCAGAAACCCATTTCCTCACCCACAACCGACAAACAACCTGAGCTCCAACTGCCTGGTGAAAAGAAGACAATAGGAGGCCGGAATAGCCTAGTGGTAAAGCGCCGGACTCGTAATCTTGGGGTTGCGGGTTCGAATCTCGGCCGGGCCGTTTCGGTACAGGGGAATTTTTCCCTCGGAGTTAACATTGTTCTGACCCCATTTCCCATACAGTCCTTCGAATGAGACAATTAACCGAGGTTCCGTGTGTGAACGCACGCATAACACCTTGCACACACGTAAAATCTTATCACCAACTTTCGGAAGAGAAGGCCAGTTTCGCCATTGGTATGGATGGACACATTACACATAGCATGCACCTTCCCCGAAGTTGGAGTATGGCTGCCTTAATGGCGGAAAAAAAAAAAATTGTCATACATACAAAACTCCACTCCCTTTGTCGGGTAGATGGGATTAATCCTTGTCTGTCTATACAGGGAGTGTCCGCAGGAGTATCAGCCTGCGTACGCGGAAAAAAAAAAGAGAAAAAAAAAAGGAAAAAAGAAAAAGAAAAAGAAGACAATAGAACCTACGACTGGGGATACAACAGTCTGCTATGGCAGTCGCATCAATTGCACCTACAATCAAGCAGTGAGAAAGAAAGAGAGTTCTCCACAAGTAAATGAGATTGAGGTTGAGCAGGTACAATAAAGAATGATGTATCAGGGAGTTGTTGGATCAGGACATTCTATACCACTTTTTTCTTGACATCTCAAACAACCAGGGTCTTTCTTTGTCCCACTGAGGGGTCAGGTCGCTAAAGCTGAACACGGATCAAGATTTATTCTCCTCCTTCAATTTCCCCCATTTGTATCCATGATCTTAATCAGTTTCTTTGCTCTTAATCAGGAACTCCACGCAGCTATTAGCACACACGCCGGTTCACATTTCTTGGCAGCTAGAGTTCTTTGCTCTTGCTCCACGAATTTTCTACACAGTAAGGTAGAAAAATGACCAGCGAGAAAGAAAGAGATCTTAATTAATGGTCGAAAATAAACTCTTCGTTCCAATGTGTAGCGTGTTTCGACTGAGTTACTCGTCAATTCAGGGTCAGAGTAAAATATTGCCTACAACATAATGCACACAGAGGATTTTAGATGTTGCTTTTTAGAGTTGCCACTAGATGAAATTAGAACTGTACTACAGGAGTTTGATTGTTGGTTTCTCTATAGCCACCAGATTCGTTTCTTTGTTTCCTGAATGCAAAACTTGACAACAGTTTAACTCGAATCTAGGTTTTGTTTCTCCTGGAAGTTTCACCGTTGCTCGGATGCTGCTGAGACCCTATTGTGTGTTTTCTTTGTGCTGTGTGTGTACCTCAAAGGTTTGGAATGGGGCCAAGCTTTTCACGTAATTGTCCCTCTGTCCCCCTGCCTCTCTCTGATTCTATCTCTCTGCCTTTCACAAAGAGGTGAGCCTTTAAACCTCACACACACAC
This sequence comes from Conus betulinus, assembly GCA_016801955.1. Classification (NCBI taxonomy): domain Eukaryota; kingdom Metazoa; phylum Mollusca; class Gastropoda; order Neogastropoda; family Conidae; genus Conus; species Conus betulinus. Next base: position 49,058 of record JADBJO010003913.1, on the reverse strand, counting down.
ACACACACACACACACACGCACGCACGCACGCACGCACGCACGCACACATACACACACACACACACACGCACACTCACGCACACACACGCACGCACGCGCGCGCGCGCGCACGCACACACACACACACACACACACACGCACAAGCACGCACACGCACACACACACACACACGCACAGACACACACACACACACACACACACACACACACACACACACACACACACACACACACACACACACACACACACACAAACGGACGCTCACTCATATCAACAGATCTTCTCACCCTTGTATGGACAGCTATTAGAAACGCTCCACACACACACACACACACACACACACACACAACACACACACACACACACACACACACACACACTCTCTCTCTCTCTCTCTCTCTCTCTGTCTCTATCACATGCGCGCGCGCACACACACACACACGCACACACATACACATACATGTTCGCACACATACACACACACACATGCACACACACATACATACATATGCACGCACACACATATCCACACACACACACACACACACACACACACACACACACACACACACACACACACACACACACACACACACGCACGCACGCACGCACGCACGCACACATGCACACATACACAAACACGCATGAGCACACACACGCACACAAGCACATACGTATGTGCTCTCAGCAGTATGAAGGCGTGTGTGCGCGTACGAGCGGGCGCGCACGCACGCACCTATGCGCTCTCAGCACACACACACACACACACACACACACACACACACACACACACACACACACATACACACACACGCACACGCATATACCCACATTCTCAGCGTCAAGCTCCAGAGAGTTACTAGGAGACATATATTGTCAGTAAAGTGATGACGTCAGCCCTGACGTGGCCTCCATGGCCAGCTGGGTTATCATCACCATGATTTGACTGCATCTGTTCTGGTGACTGCATCTGTTCTTGTGAATGCATCTGTTCTGGTGACTGCATCTGTTCTAGTGACTGCTAACTCCTAAAAGGACAGCCAACTTCCCACAGCTAAAGATACATTTATACAACTGACACACATAGCAACAATCATCTTGTATTAAAAAAAAATCGTCAGAAGACTGTCTGAAGTCACAGATTCTAATTATTTGTATGCGTATTGAAAGTGAAAACACCAATGACTACCCTGTGAAGTTGTTGTGTTTTTTGCTGTCGTACCCTGGTTAAAAGACTCCAGGGATCATCCGAACAGCCGAAGTACTTGAACAATACGATACAAACGCATCGGCTGGGGATGAGAACATTACGTGTGTGACCGTTTTTAATTACTTCACCACGTGGGCAGCCTAACTCCGACTTCGGGGGATTTTGGAGACTGATAATGTTATGCTAGGAGCTTGTCACAACTGAAGACAGTCATCGCTTAACTATGCAGAGCATAACAACATTTTGATGTAGCCTTGGTGTTCTAGCCTGATTCAACTGGCCTGACACAGCCTTAAGCCAAGGCGAGCTGTGAAGTCAATTAGATGGACAAAGAGTGTGGGCAGGAA
>JADBJO010003913.1:22500-40000 GCA_016801955.1 Conus betulinus | reverse complement strand
CACACACACACACACACACACACACACACACACACACACACGCATGTACGCACGCACGCACGCGCGCGCGCGCGCGCGCGCGCGCGCGCACACACACACACACACACACACACACACACACACACACACACACACACACACACACACACAGAGTCATTTTCAATTCCACGGAGTTGGTGAAGAGACCTGTCAGTCAAGTGATGACGTCAGCCCTGACATGGCCTCCATGGCCAGCTGGGTTATCATCACCATGACTTGACTGCATCTGTTCTGGTGACTTCACCTGTTCTGGTGACTGCATCTGTTCTGGTGACTGCATCGTTCTGGTGACTGTTAACTCCCATAGCAAGTCAAAAACCACCAGAGGCATATTTCCTTCTCCACTACGACAGAGCGTCAACCAATGTGTAAAAAAGACAACTCGACAACACTTTGACTGTAAACTAGACTGTCAGCAGTTGTAGAGTTTAATCAATTGCACATGTATTGAAACAGAAACAAGAAATTCCTCTACACAGAAAATGAAAATGAAATGAAGGTTTACTCAGGATAGACCACAGTCCCTTCTGAAGAGGGATTACTTAAAAAAAACCCATAACATAGTAAGTATGACAACAACAACAACAACAACGACGACGACGGTGACGACGACAACAACAACATCAACAACAACAACAACAGCAACATCTGCTACACGTGTGTATAAAGTGTCGTCTCCGGCACATATATCAACTGCATACGAGGATAAGTGTTCATATATCTTCGGCATTTTAATACATTTATTAACAAAACACAATAGCACGCCTCTTTAGGGCTCTATACAAATCAATTTCCTCTACACGTCAATAGAAAGGCAAACAGGTTAATAATAATAATAATAATAATAATGAATACTTATATAGAGCCTATTCTCGACTGGAGACCAAGCTCTAAGCGCTTTACAATCCACACTCGTTTACACAACGGGCTGCCTACCTGGGTAGTACCGACTGAAGAGCGCTTCATTCAGTCGTTTCCCGTGTCATTCAGTCAATATCGTTCAATATCGTTCACTCGATTTCCTAACTTCCTTCATTCTTTCCATTACTCACGCAGGGTGCATGCTATGTGTAACGTGTCATCCATACCAACGGCCAAACTGGCCTTCTCTTCCGAAAGTTGGTGATGGGATTTTACGTGTGTGCAAGATGTTATGCGTGCGTTCACACACGGAGCCTCGGTTATAGTCTCATTCGAAGGACTGTATGGGGAATGGAGTCAGAACTAATGTTAACTCCGAGAGAAAAAAATCCCCCTGTACCGAAAAGGCCCGGCGGAGGAGATTCGAACCCCGCAACCCTTGGATTACGAGTACAGCGCTCTACCAGCTGAGCTATTCGGCCCCCAAGGTTAAACGGAAACAGAGCAGATGGCTGTAGGAGGTGAAGGGTCATACGATTCACCCCACTTTCTCCTTGCCCCTCAACCACATCTTGAATCCTGTCTGCCACGCTGGAAGGTCAGGCAAAAAAAAAAAAAAAAAAAAAAAAAAAAAAAAAAAAAAAAAAAACAACACAACAACAACAACAACATACAAACGGAACAAACATGAATTCCTCTGATTCAGTTTTCGATCTGTTTATCTTTTCTCTTTGTCAATTATCTTAAATCAGTTTGTTCACTCAACACATCAAAGCAGCAGTCAGTACAAACCTTGTTACGGAAGTTATCCACACTTCTTGGCGCCTTGAATTATCTGCTCTTGCTCCAGGAATTCTCTACACAGGAAGTTAGAAGAAGGAGCAGCACATACAGAGGTCGTGACTGCCAAGGATCAGTTAGTTTCAAGACATGCTATGCTTTTTTGTCTTTAAACAAAGGAATCTTGTTCTAAATCATTATGCATGCAACGAGGGCTGATTCTAACTCACGGAAATACCTATTGTCAGTAGTCATGAACAACTTTCATTCAGAACATCGCTGGAGTGTTCCTGTACACAAGACAGACTCTTTTACCACTTTCCTGCATCAGAATAGAAAGCAATTTAGCTTGTCCTAGTTTTCCCTCCTTCTGGGGTTTAAGGTTCATTGTGTGGTTGTAGAAGAAAAAAAAAAAAAATTGTAATGAAGCACTGTTATTAGTTTTCTGTTTACTGCGTTGTTTACATATGGGATTGGGACGTGGCCAAACTTTTCAACCATCTCTATCTACTTGTCTGTCTGTCTGTCTGTCTGTCTGTCTGCCTCTCTCTCATACACGCAGAAACACACTTATGAGTACTAATTTTCACCCTCCATGTGACACTTATACCATTAGTGTCACGCCATTACCCATCAAAAACACAGCTGTGAGATGTGCATGTAAAGCAGCACTTAGTAACCTACACACCTCTCCCACTCCTCTCGAATCTTCACGTTCAGCTACATAAATACTCGAATGTGTATGCACACACACACACACACACACACACACACACACACACACGCACACACACACATACACACACGCGCGCATGCGCGAACACAGATGCAAATGCATGCACACGTGCGTGCATCTCTGTCTCTCACACACACACACAGACACACACACACACACACACACACACGCACACGTACACTCTAACACACACACACACACACACACACACACACACACACACACACACACGCACACGCACGCACACACACACACACACACACACACACACACACACACACACACACACACACACACACACACACACACACACACATACACACATGCACTGAAACGAAAAAAAAAAAAAACAAAAACAAAAACAAATATCCTCCACGTGGGCAGAGCAGTTGAACAATGGAACAATAGAAGGGAGAGGCGAAGCAGGTGGTCCATCAGGAAGTTCCAACCACTTTCTCTTTCCTCCACAAATATCCAGGATGCTCTGTGTCACACTGTGCAGGAAAATAAAACTGGACGAACGTTCACTGTCCAGACAACACTTTTTGCGTCTTTCCTCTGTGGCAATCGTCTTCATTAGCTTGTTGAATCGCCACGACGCTGCAGCTATCAAGACAAATGTTGTTACAGGTATTCCCGGTACAAAACACATTCTAGCAAAATGGATTCAGGATGCAGAACCGACTAATTCTAGCTCATGAGAATTCCCATTTGTTTTAATCAGAAACATTGTAAAGAACTTTAAGGAGCATTCCTCTACACAAGACAAGAATCCTTCCCCAGTTTTACTGTCTTTGAATTGAAAGCTATCGAATCTGACCTTTTTTTTCTCTCTCTCTCTCTTCTTCTTGAGTTTTAAAGCTTTGATGTCTCCGTAAAGAGAGAGAAAAAAAGAAAGTTTACAGTAACACTGTTAGTGTTTTCTGTTTGCTGCATGCAGACAACATGGGTTTGGATAGGGCCAAACCTTTCACCTCTGTCTTTCTTTCTCTGTCTGTCTCTGTCCCCCTGTCTTTCTCTGTCTCCCTGTCTCCCTCCCTCCCTCTCTCACTCTCTTGCTGTCCCATGTCCTGTGCCACTACAGCAGTTTTGCACCCACGCCATTCATTTCGCCCCCCTCCCTCCCCCCTTCCCCCGTCCAAAGCCACAGTCCTGTTCAGCCCGCTGCAGCCCTAGCACCAGAAACCCACAGGAAGCAGTCAATGTCAAGTAGCTGGGAGGCAACCCACTGAAGGAGACGCTGCACTGACGCTGAGTCACTTTGGTGGTCTTCAGTGGCGCCTGTTCTGATCCAACATACGCGGGACCCCTTCTATTAAGCAGTCTACTGACGACATTGATTGCTTAGTTTGCGGAGCCAGCGTGAGTGAGCTCCCCCCTCAGAGGACGCCACCACTTTCGTCCACCGACAGCCCCCATGAGTTTGCTGATACCGATATTTCAGTTTCAGTTTCATCAAGGAGACGTCACTGCGGACTAATCCATATACGCTACATCACATCCACTAAGTTCTGAGACCACACTACGCATGATTTGAAGCTGATGGATAAATGAATTAACAACAAAGATGAGACAATTGAAGAAGAGGGTCTCGTGGCTATGACTCAGCAGATGTCTGACCTACACATTAGCCCAACGTGCTGATACCGATGACCTGGAAGGAATCAAACCAAGGCCATGGACGTGAAGAGGACATTGAAACTGAGGTCACCATGAGAGCAGGGCGTGAATGGCCACCAACTTTGCGACTTTTTATTATGCTGATCAGTGAGAATGAGGAGGATGAAGATGACGCTATGGATCTCCATTCTGGACTGAGACTGCACGACTGGGCTGTACTCAACTCTTACTTTCATGATATATCCCGGTGTCAACCCGGCCCGAGAGATAGATACCTGCAGTGTTGGTCAGGAAATCTCAGTAATATTCACAGAGACGCATCCATTACGCGGATGAAACTCGGCTGTGTAGCCCCAGTCTTCTCAGCTGGGCCTGTAGCAAACTCAGCTCTGGGTAGGGTAGGAGCGGGTCGGAGCAGAAAAATCCCACATGACTCTGATGGGAATCAAACCCTCGACCTTCCAGCCAGGAATCCGCGGCACTAGCCACTTCGCTAAAGTAGCTGATCTCTCTCTCTCTCTCTCTCTCTCTCTCACACACGCACACACACTCACACACACACACACGCGCATGCACACACGCACGTACACACACACACACACACACACACACACACACACACACACACACACACACACACGCGCGCGCACGCGCGCGCACATAAATGTACGCAGACATGATTATATTTTCTCGCTGTCACGTCATATCTATATCAGCTGAATCTCTCCATTCACGCACACACACACACACACACACACACACACACACACACACACACACACACACACACACACACACACATACACACACACACTCACTCACTCACTCACACCCGCCGAATATTCATACACACTCATGTGCTCGCAGAAACACACACACACACACACACACACACACACACACACACACACACACACACACACACACAAACGCATTCAATTTCAAGCCCATTGAGTCAGTGAGGAAACCCCCAGTTCAGTGATTGCAGCAGCCCTGATATGGCCACCACGGTTGATGGGTTATCATCACCCTGATTTGAAGACATCTGTTCTGGTGGCCGGTAATTCTCCAACACCAACAGCAAGCTAACCGCCACTAGAAACAGCTTCCCTCTTCCACAACTGACACACCTACCCTCATCCGTCTTGCGAACAGACCAGATCGACAGTTGTTTGAATGTAAACCAGACTGCTTGCAGTCTCAGCGTCTCATCAATTGCACGAAAGAAACGAGATTCTCTACGCAAGTAAATCAGATGGGTAAAGAGGTCGGGCAGGAACATATTAGGGCAGATGGGTGAACGAGGTGGTGGATTGGAAAAGTTCACCCACTTTCTCTTTACTCCTCAAACATCCTGGATCCTCTCTCTCACATGGAGGAGGGTTGGGCCAAAGGGGAAAAACTGGGCAAATATTAGTCCTCCTGATCCGATTTTCGATCTGTTTTTCTCTGTGTTAGTTATCTTAATCAGTTTGTTCAACCAACATATCTAGCAGCAATCAATACAAACGTAGCAACTTGAATTATCTGCTCTTGCATCAGGAACTCTCCACACATCAAGTTAGAAACAGCAGCAGTAAAGCGATGACATCAAATTTGGCCTCCATGGCCAGCTGAGTTGTCATCACCAGGATTTGACTGCATCTGTTTGGCCTGTTAACTGCCACAGCAACAGCCACCTAACCCATTACACTTTTTCTCCGCAATCACTGGCAGATTGAGTTCCAAAGGTCTTGTGAAAAGAACAGCTCGACAGTAAGCTGAATGAAACTAGACTGTCTGTAGTCATAGGTACTCGACAACTGAACATGCATTGAAACAGAAAATGAAATTTCCCCCAGAATGAAAGAAGCCTGGCGAAGAGGTTGGGCAGGGACAGCAGAATGATGGATGAAGAGGAGGTGGCTCAGCAAATTCCGGAATAGCTCAGCTGGTACAGCGCCGGACTCGCAATCTCAGTGATCCTGGGGTTGCGGGTTCAAATCTCCGCCGGGCCGTTTCGGTACAGGGGGATTTTTCTCTCGGAGTTAACATTGGTTCTGACTCCATTTCCCATACAGTCCTTCGAATGAGACTATAAACCGAGCTTCCGTGTGTGAACGCACGCACATCTTGCACACACGTAAAATCCCATCACCAACTTTCGGAAGAGAAGGCCAGTTTGGCCGTTAGTATGATGACACGTTACGCATAGCATGCACCCTGCGTAAGAAATGAAAAGAATGAAGGAAATAAGGAAACTGAGTGAACGATATTGAATGACATGGACTGGATTACACGGGAAACGACTGAATGAAGCACTAGTTGGCAGCTCTTCAGTCGGCACTACTCAGGTAGGCAGCCCGTTGTGTAAACGAATGTGGATTGCAAAGCGCTTAGAACTTGGTCTCTAACCGAGAATAGACGCTATATATAAGTATTCATTATAATAATATTATAAATTCAATTTCCACTTTCTCTCCACTCTTCAAATACCCAAGGTCATCTCCATTACATTCGCTAGTCCGACCAAGAAAATAAAATGGACGAACACTAATTCTCCTGTTTCTTTATTTTTGTTTGTCTTTTTCTGTAATTCATTCAGCCCATCAATGCAGAAACCAACGTTAACGGTATTACAAAGTTACAAACACTCCCTGGAAAGTCAAAATATCTCCCATTGCATCAGAAATTAATATACAGGAATGAAGAAACGTGCACAGCAACATTGACAGAAGTCGCACTTGTCCACATACAATGGTATGGTATGCCAGTGCATGCTATGTTTTTCCATACATTACTCATCATTGGAGGGTACAAAATAAATCATAACTCAAATTATTAGCACTTAAAAGTGAGAAATTCTAGATCATTAGAATCCTCGTTTTGTTTAATCAGAAACCACAGATAGTACTATGCACGAGTATTCCCCCATATGGAAGAAAAACGTTGTCCCCAGTTTTCTGCTTCCTAATTAAAATCAGTCTGACCTATCCTTAGGTTTGCTCAATCTGGGGTCTAAGGCTCACAGTCTCTTTAATGAAAGTTTTGAAGAATTCTGCTGAGACGCATTTGAGTGTTCCTTGTCAGCTACGTATTTATATCATGGGTTTGGGCTGCAGCCATGTTTTTCAAGCAGCTCTCCCTCCTCCCTCCATCTCCCCTCCATCTCTCTCTCTGTCTTCCTCCATTCTTCCTCCCCACTCTCTCTCTTTCTCTCCCTCTCTCTTCCTCGCTCCATCCCCCCCCCCCCTCTCACTTACAGACATACACCAAGTCATAGTTTGACTCATGTCGGATACTTGGACCAACAGCCATAAAAAATTCACCTACACAACACCCATTGAAAATACAGATACAAAATGCATGTTTCAACGCAAATATAGCCACTAACACACATCCTATCCCAGTCCTGTCTCTATTCCCTGTCTAAACACACACACACACACACACACACACACACACACACACACACACACACGCACGAACGACACACACACACACACACACACACACACACACACACACACGCACGCACCTCTTCAATGTCAATCTTATAGAGGTAATGAAGAGACCTGTCATTAAAGTGATGACGTCAGCCCTGACATGGCCTCCATGGCCAGCTGGGTTATCATCACCACGATTTGACTGCATCTGTTCTGGTGACTGCATCTGTTCTGGTGACTGGTAACTCCTACAACTATGACAAGTGGGAATTCATGTGATCTGCAATAGGTCGTTTCTGTGTACCCAGAAGACTAATTGCAGTTCATGAGAATTCCCACTTGGTTTCATCCAAAACATCTTGAAGAACATTGAGGAGCATTCCTCTACACACAAGTCAAAACCCTTTTCCCCAGTTTACTGTCTTTAAATTGAAAGCAATTTAATCTGACCCAGGTTTTTTTGCTCCTTCTGGGCTTGAAAGTTTGAATGTCTGGTTGGGAAAAAATCAATTCTGTTGAAACACTGTTAGCGTTTTCTGTCTGCTGTGAGTTTACATCATTGGTCTGGGACGGAGCCAGACTTTTCACTCTCTCTCTCTCTCTCTCTCTCTCTCTCTCTCTCTCTCTCTCTCTCTCTCTCTCTCTCATACACACAGCAACAACACTGACACATAAATACATTTCTCACCCTTATGTCTTATCTGTATCAGCACAGCAATATCTTTGGATCCGTACAGACAGACACACACACACTCACACACACACACACACACACACACACACACACACACACACACACACACACACACACACACACACACACGAACACACACAGGCATGAAGGCAACCATATGCTTGCGCGCTTTCACGAACGCACACTCCCACATGTTCCATTTCAAGCTCACTGAATCAGTGAAGAAACGTCTTGGGAAAGTGACTGCGACAGCCCCGATATCGCCTCTGTGGATGGCTGGGTTATCATCACCATGACTTGACTGCATCTCTTCTGGTGACTGGGGACACCTTACAATAGCAGCAAACTGGACAGGTTCCTCCTCCACCTCCACAACTGACACACTGACCCTCATCCGTCTTGCCAAAAGGACAACTTGACAGCTGTCTGAATGTAAAAGGACAACTTGACAGCTGTCTGAATGTAAAAGGACAACTTGACAGCTGTCTGAATGTAAAATGACAACTTGACAGCTGTCTAAATGTAACAGGACAACTTGACAGCTGTCTAAACGTGAAAGGACAAATTGACAGCTGTCTGAACGTAAAAGACAACTTGGCAGCTGTCTAAATGTAAAAGTACAACTTGAAAGCTGTCTAGATGTAAACTGGACAGTCTGCAGTCACAGTACCCTCATCAACTGCACGTGCAATCAAACAGAACACATGATTCTCTGCGCAAGTTCATTAGATGGGCAAAGTGTCGAGCAGCAATTATGGATGATGTACATGATGTACAAGGTGGAAAGTCCGCCCACTTTCTCTTTACTCCTAAATGATCCTGGATTCTCTTTGCCACAGTGGAGGGTCAAGCTAAGGAAAACATGGACAAGCATCAGTTCTCCTGATGCAAGTTTTCAACCTCATTTTCACTGTGTCAGTTATCGTGATAAATTTCTTTCACTCTACGCAGTTATCAATACACACCTTGTTACCCATACCTCTTGGTACCTTGAAAGATTTGCTTTTGCTCCAGGAATTCTCTGTACAGTAGGTAAATTATCTGTTTTTGTTTCAGGAATTCGCTGTACAGTGGATTAGAAACGGCCACAGTAAACTGATGACGTCAGCCCTAAAATGGCCTCCAGCGCCAGCTGATTTATCATCACCATGACTCAACTACATCTGTTCTTGGGCCTGCTAATTCAACCAACAGCAATCTAATCATCACCAGTACACTTTTTTTTTTCTCCTCTACAACGGACAGGACCGAGCCCCAACCGTCTTGTGCAAAGACAGCAAATTTCAAATAAATGTTAGCGAACCGCAAAAAAAAAAGAGAAAAAAAAAAGGACAAACGAAACACAAGACAAAACACGACGCGTTTCGACCTCTCAGGCCTTCTTCAGGCAAGATATAAACCAATAAGGACAACGAAAATGAACGCGCAATCACTGATCATCTGGAGTGAATGAAGATAAATGATTGCTCATTCATTTTCGTTTTTCGTCCTAATTGTTTTGTATCTCGCCTGCAGAAGACCTAAGAGGTCGAACGCGTCGTGTTTTGTCTGGTGATTCGTTTGTCCACGTTTTTTTTTTTTTTTTTTTTTTTTTTTGGGGGGGGGGGGGGGGGGGGGGGGGGCGGTTCGCTAACATTTATTTACGTTTGTTTAGATTTCCGCCTGCAGTCGTCTCACTTTGCAACTAACTCGATAGTGATTCGAACGAAAACCAGAGCGTCTGCTGTCGTGGGTGCTCGTCAACTACCTGCGCTTCATACAGAACAAGGAGTTTCCTCCACAACTGGGTGAGCGTGGCAGAGGGGAAGGAAAAGTAGAATGATGGGCGAAGAAGGAGATGGATCAGGAAATTTCAGCCCCTTCCCCTTTCTCTTAAATCCTAGAACATCTCTGCCATATTGGCCAGTCTGACCAAGAAAACACAAAAAAGGACAAACGTTAATTCTTCTGTTTTTCATGTATTTCAGTTTTTCCTCTCTCTGTAGTTCATTCAGTCCATCAACGCAGCACTCAATGCCAACGTTGTTACAAAGTTATAAACACTCATGAGAAACTCCAGTCTTCCCTTCTTACACCAGAATGATGGTCTCTACACAGGAATGAAGAAAGGTCCACATCAACATCGGCAGGGGTCTTACTGTCCAGAATCAGCAGGAAGCTCCAAGGCACGCAGCGCTTTTTTCATACGTCACACAACATGGCAGAGTTCAAAATAGATTCCAGCCCAGAATATTCAGCACTGTAGCAACGACTAATTCTGGATGATGAGAATTCTGAATTTGTTTATTTAGAAACCACTTTAAGAACTATGCACAAGTGTTCCCCCTCATGACACAGAAAACTCTTTTCCCAGTTTTGTGCTTTCCAATTGAAAACAGTTCAACCTGTTCATAGCTTTGCTCCTTCAGGGATCTAGACTTTCACTGCTGCTTTGATGAAAACTGTAAGGAATTCTGCCGGGTGTTTTTCGTCTACTATGTATTTATATCATGGGGTTGGGCTCTAGCCACGTTTTTCAAGCTTCTCCCTCCCTCCCTCCCTCCGTCTTTCTCTCTCTCTCTTTGATTGGTCGCTCGCTCTCGCTCTTTTCTCTGACTCTGTCTCTCATACACACATACACCCACACACCCACACACTCAACGCAACGTATTTTGATTCATATATTTATGATACCTACATTGGCACCAATAAGAAATACAGACAGACGATGCACATGTGAAAAAAACAAGTAGTGACATGCACACTTAATGGTACACCGGTCCAGTCCTTACTCCCTGACTATTCTCTCTCTCTCTCTCTCTCTCTCTCTCTCTCTCTCTCTCTCTCTCTCTCTCTCTCTCACACACACACCACACACACACACACACACACACACGTGGGAGCGTGCGTGCGTACATACAGACACACTGAAACACCAAATTCAATGTCAAGCCGTGGAGCTGGTGACGAAACATGCCATTGAATGATGACGTCAGCCCTGATATGGCCTCCATAACCAGCTGGGTCATCATCATCATGATATGACTGCATCTCTTTCAGTGACTGTTAACTCCTACAACGATAGCAAACTAACCATTACCAGAAACATATTCTGCCCCCCACAACCCACACACCAAACCTGAACCGTCTTGTGAAAAGAAATAGAACAACATGACAGCAGCTAGAACCGGAAATCTTACTCTCTGCAGTTGCAGACATTCGTAATTTGCCTATGCAATGAAGCAGGAAGAAATTTTCCCCCCACAAGTAGACAGGGAGATTGGATGGGAACCGTAGGAAGGGAAGAGTGAGGGAGGGGTGGATCAGAAAATTCAATACTGCTTTCTCTGATTTACTCGAATCCAGGGTTATCTCTGCAAAGCGGAGATTAAACCGTGTGAACAAACTGTCAGAAAGAGAAGTTTCCTGATTCAGTGTTATTGTGTATTATTTTCTCTGTGTAAGTTATCATAATCAGCTTGCTGAATCAGTCCATCATAAAACGAGCGATACAAAGGCCCTTACGAATGTTCCCTAAATTTATTTGCAGCCTGAAGTATCTCCTTTTGCTGAAGAAACTGTGTGCAAAGAAAAGAAGAAGAAGAAGCAGCAACAATAGCACAGAGAGAGTCGTAATTGTCAAGAACCAGCAGTTGGGTTCCAAGGCACGCTGTGTTTTTATTGAATTACACATCACCTCATTGTACAAAATGAGAAACGTACCACACAGAGGACACCAGTTCTAGTTCATTAGAATTCCCACGTGGTATAATCAGAAACTTTGTACAGAAATGTGAATGCAGTTTGCCTACAGCAGACATGAAGTCTTCTCCCTGCTTCCTGTTTCCCAATTGATAGCAGTGTGGCCTGACCGACATTTCGCTCCTTCTGGGGTGTTAAGTTTCAGTGAGGCTTTCTAGGGAAATAATCGATGTTACTGAAACACTGTTATGTGTTTTCTGGCAAATGTATATTGATATCATGGATTTGGGACGTAGGCAAATTTTAAAAATGTCTCTATATCTGTCTGTCTGTCTATTTGTCTGACTATCTGTCTTCGTCACACACATTTCATCAGCTGCACGTACATTCGAACAGAAAAAAAAGTTGTGTCCCTCCATAAGTCAATGAGACAGACATAGAATTTGCGCAGGAGCAGTGGGGAGGACAGTGATGAAGGTGGTTCATCAGGAACCCCAGTCCCTCCTCTTCATTCTTCAAACATGTGATCATCTGTTTCACAGTTTTTGGATCAGGGTAATCAAAACACAAAAACGGAAATAGACAAACTTTAATTCTTCTGATTTGATTGCTTTTTTTCTGCTTTCCTTAGCATCAGTTATTTTTAATCCACTTGTTCAATCAGCACATACACATAAAAGAAGCAAATGAAAACAAAATAAAGAAAGTCAATCACACTCGCTGGTGGTTTCAATCATACGCACTTGCTTGAGGAATGTTCAAACATAGGAAAGGAGACACAGCGGCACAGGCAGAGGTGGTATTTGTTGAGAACTGAGGGCTGGATCCAAGCGCTGTTACACTGAATCACTCATCACCACTTACCACATGTAAAAACAACTTCTGGCCTGAAGCATTAAGCACAAAGAGGAGACTAATTCCAGCTCATGAGAATGCCCACTTAGTGTAATCACAAACATCTGCAGGATGTTTTTTTTTTTGAAGAAGTTCCTTCGCAGAGTTTCGCTGATGCTTCGATGCAAAAGAAAAACATGATCCATTCTGTTGAAACAGTGCAAAGTGTTTTCTGCCTACTGTGTGTTTGACATTTTGAGTTGGAAATGTGATCAAGCTTTTCAAGCACTTCTCGCTTCCTCTCTCTCTCTCTCTCTCTCTCTCTCTCTCTCTCTCTCTCTCTCTCTGTCTGTCTGTCTGTCTGTCTGTCTCTCTCTGTCTGTCTGTCCATCTGTCTGTCTGTCTGTCTGTCTCTGTCTGTCCGTCTCTCTCTCTCTCTCTCTCCTATGGCTGGGTGGAAAAAAACATTCATATGGCTATCATTACCCTGGTAACATAAGATTTCGTTTGTTCTCTCTCTCTCTCTCTCTCTCTCTCTCTCTCTCTCTCTCTCTCTCTCTCTCTCTCTCTCTCTCTCTCTCTCTCTCTCTCTCTCTCTTACGGGCGCTTGCGCGTGCATGTATGCATACCTATGAATAATACATGTTCACAGCCATGCGTAGACATCTGTACTGAACACACAGCACAAACAGACTTGCAAAATCACACATGCAGACTCACACTCATCTCATCCCTTTATTCTCTAATCTGGTCTACTCCACCCCTGTAGAGATGATCATAATTCCAACCTCCACACCTCGCCCCTATAGAGAGATGAGCATAATTCTAACCTCCACACCTCGCCCCTATAGAGATGAGCATAATTCTAACCTCCACACCTCGCCCCTATAGAGATGAGCATAATCTAACCTCCACACCTCGCCCTTTATAGAGATGAGCATAATTCTAGCCTCCACACCTCGTCCCTATAGAGATGATCATAATTCCAACCTCCATACACCGCTCCTATAGAGATGAGCATAATTCTGACCTCCACGCCACGCCTCTATAGAGATGAGCATAATTCCAATCTCCACCCCCCCCCCCATAGAGATTATCCTAATTGTGAGCTCCGCACACCGCTCCTATAGAGATGAGCATAATTGTGAGCTCTGCACACCGCTCCTATAGAGATGAGTATAATTCTGACCTCCACCCACCGCCCCTATAGAGATGAGCATAATTCAACCTCCACATCTCGCCCCTATAGAGATGAGCCATAATTCCAACCCTCACACACCGCCTGTATAGAGATGAGCATAAATCCAAACTTTACGTACCGCCTCTATAGAGATGATATTAATTCCAACCTCCACACACCGTCCCTATAGAGATGAGGATAATTCCAACATCCACACCTCGCCCCTTTAGAGATAATCCTAATTCCAACCTCCACACTTCTCCTCTATCGAGATGAGCATAATTCTGACATTCACACACCGCCTCTGTAGAGATGAGCATAATTCAGACCTCCCCCACCGCCCCTATAGAGATGAGCATAATTCCAGCCTCCATATACCACCCCTATAGAGATGAGCATAATTCCAACCTCCATATACCACCCCTATAGAGATGAGCATAATTCCAACCTCCATATACCACCCCTATAGAGATGAGCATAATTCCAACCTCCACTCACCGCCCCTGTAGAGATTAGCATAATTCCAACCTCCACCCACCACCCCTGTAGAGATGAGCATAATTCCAACCTCCACCCACCACCCCCCTATAGAGATGAGCATAATTCCAACCTCCATATACCACCCCTATAGAGATTAGCATAATTCCAACCTCCATATACCACCCCTATAGAGATTAGCATAATTCCAACCTCCACCCACCACCCCTATAGAGATGAGTATAATTCTGACATCCACACACCGTTCCTATAGAGATGAGCATAATTCTGACCTCCAAACACCGCCCTTATGGAGATGAGCATAATTCTGACCCCCAAACACCGCCCCTATAGAGAGAAGCATGATTCTGACCTCCACCCACCTTGATGGATCAGGAAGTGTAGTCCTCAAACATCCAAGATCCTCTGTGTCACAGTGGAGGTTTCGTGGAGAGAAAAAAAAAAAAAAGATGGAAAGCATATAAATGTACTCCCAGTAAGTAGTACAGAAAAAGAAATACACACACACACACACACACACACACACACACACACACACACACACACACACACACACACTATATATATATATATATATATATATATATATATATATATATATATATATATATATGGCTAATACTATGTAAACCACACCTAGCAACTTTAAATACTAAAACAGAAATAGTAAACAACTGCAGGCACAAATGGAAATCGTTGTTAGTGAACACACCCCGAACAACAACCTGAAATCCCCCCAAAAACACGTGAAACCAACTTGCACGTGAAAACAGTGACAGCTGGACCCTACACGCTATATGACATCGGCGGTAGGTGACCCAAACATCATCCTGAGGAGAGCCACGCTCGAAACAATATTGTAGATGATTTTTAGTACTCCTTTTAATACTTGATTTGAACAGATCTCTCTCTCTCTCTCTCTCTCTCTCTCTCTCTCTCTCTCTCTCTCTCTCTATCTATATATATATATATATATATATATATATATATATTAATCAGTCACTATAGCACTTTCTCTCTTTTTGGTGGTAGAAATTTTGTATGTAAGAGAAAAGAAAAAAAATAATGTTGCTCTCCCCAGTAGGGAAACGAACCAAGGTCGCCCGCGTGTTAGCGGGGATACTAACCACTATTCTACCGGGAGCTTACAGAATTTGATTACACTTAAGTTTATAAACCGTTATTGCTTAGACTGTAAATCACAAAATTATCATTTATAGCCGTTAGTAACGGCTATTCTGGTAAAATAAAACATCGGGCATCATCCGTGACCCATAATGAACATATCTACAAATTTTGAGAAAGATCGGTCGTGCAGTTTTGTCTGGAGCGAGTGGAACACATTTTGACCATGGACGGACAGATAGACGGACGGACAGACAGACAGACAGACAGACAGACAGACAGACACACACACACACACACACACACACACACACACACACACACACACACACACACACACACCATTTCTTCGTTCCATTCTAAAGTACTCCCCTGTTCTATAAGAACTGGGAGTACAAAAACATCCATTTACCCCGAGGTTTTTTTTTCTATTCGTGCATCAACTGTCTTAATCAGCTTGTTCAATAGACAGGTTAATGGAAACGTCGCCAAAAGTTTTTTCCACACTCTACGGCAGTTTGAATTATCTGCTCTTGCTCCGGGAATTCTTTCTTCATTCAGGAAGAAAACGTCAAAGCTGCACATGATGAAGGTATTGTAATTGTCGAGAACCAGCGGATATTACTGTAGACAGTGTTTCATTGAACTACCCGTCCTCTATCGTTCACAATGAGAATCCCTACTTGGTGTAACAAGGGATATTCTAAAGGACGTTATACGGTGTTTTTCTACACTGGAAAAAGAACTCGTTTCACAGCTTCCTGCTTCTGAATCAAAAGCAGTCTAATCTGATCAGTTCTTTTCCGTTGTTGCGTGCGCGCGCACGCGCGCGCGCGCGCGCGCACACACACACACACACACACACACACACACACACACACACACACACACACACACACACACACACACACTGAGATATATATCTATGTAATTATATAATAGAAGCACTTATTATTCCAATTCACCCACTCAAGCACATACTGTTAGTTAGGCAGAATTATCTACCACTGCAGATGTGAATGCTTATCTCCCCCTATTTCTTCAAATCTAAGACATAAGAGCAAGCTTTGTTTATAATTGAATATTTCTTGCAGTCATTGCAACACCAAGCTTCTCTGTAAGTTGCTGGATGGTGCTCGGTATTTATCCTTGGAATTTATTACTTTGTTGTAATTTAGTCCCTTGTGGATCCATTCCAAGAACTGGCCCTCAGCACTTGTGTCTTAAGAGGTTATCGTTTTTATATTTTCTATTTTTCACAAGAAAATGTAGCTCTTTCATGATTTTTTTTTGCTTCTTAGGTGGCACCTTTGGTTGTTTTTTTGAAAACTGAACAAACATACTGTGGTATTGCACACCAGCCTTTTTTCTGGGATAGCATTCTTCTTAAAAACCGAAAAGGCAGCGGAGCCAAATTACCACTTTCCGCGGTCACTGACGAGAAACAATCAGGTTTCGAAATACCGGTATCTGACCAGGACTTATATGTTAGTGAGCTTCCTACCTATTGGATATTGTCTTACCCCTTAGAGACCATACGCTTGCTGAAGGCTGATTTTGAGAAGCACTTATTATTCTAATTCACCCACTCAAGCACATACTGTTACAGAGAATTATCTACCACTGCAGATGTGAATGCTTATTTCCCCCTTTTTCTTCAACCTAAGACATAAGAGCAAGCTTTGTTTATATATATATATATATATATATATATATATATATATATGGGTATGGATATCTATTTCATTAATAGGCCATTGTCCCTTATGAAAGGGTGCAGCTGAACAATCATTCCAAACTATAATAATTATTTCCAATTGTTCAAAATCAATACATCAAGATAAACAAAGGAGAACGTAACTTAAAGGCTTTGTAGTTGTTCGTTCATATTTTGATGAAATGAGAGAGAGATTTACGCAATCACAAAGGCGTGCATACATACAGACAGACTCTCATACATACACACACACACACACATAGAGGCCAGATCATCAAAAGAGATTGGACAAACATCAATTGTCCTCTTT
>JADBJO010003913.1:10000-17500 GCA_016801955.1 Conus betulinus | reverse complement strand
AGTTTACACTGGAAGGAAATACTACAACAGCATAGCTAGGCATCGCTACTGCTGAGAACCCACTGCCACTTTGGAAGCATGTTATCCATTTTGTTGAATCACTCAGGACCTCAAGGTACAGAATCAATTCTGGTCCAAATCAATCAGCACCCAGAGGAGACTAACTCTAGATCATGAGATTCCCTCTCTTGATTAAATCACAAACATTTTTTTTTTTTAAACTTGGCAGCCATGTGGCGCGAGCCTTTTTAACTTGGCAGCCATGTTCCTGGGCGCGAGTAATAAACTCTTTTCCGGTTTTCTGCTTCAGAATTGAAAGCAATCTTTACGTTTGCTTATTGGAACAAGTCGATCTCTGATGAAAACGCTGTTGTGCTTTTTCTCTCTCGACAGTGTCAATTACATCATGGGTCTGAGGTGAAGCCAAGCTTGTCAAATCTCTCTCTCTCTCTCTCTCTCTCTCTCTCTCTCTCTCTCTCTCACACACACACACACACACACACGCACACACACACACAAAACACACAGACACAGACTGTCGCAAATTACAAGTGCAACGAAAGAGAGAAATCCATCCTCCCCCTCCCACACACACAAGCAAATTAAATAGAGCGAAGCGTTTGGACATTGCACAAGGAGGGAGGGATGGTCGAGGGCAGTGATGGAGCAGAATATGCCCATCGCCCTGTTTCTATCTGGACTCCTTAAATACACATCCAGGGTCTTCTCTGCCACAGCACAGGATCAGACCATGAAAATGAAATGGACATCCATCCATTCTCCAGATGAGAGGACCTCTGTTTCTCACTGGCTGTGGTGTGTGTCACTTATCCTAAATCAGCTTGTTTCCCTAGCAGCACATCAGAAAGGCAATCAATACAAACTTTATAACAGGTCGGAGTCCACAGTTACAGTTAAGGCCCAAAACGCTATACTTTCTCTGTTACTGCTCCTGGTTTTTTCTCATCAGATCAGCCAGTACCAAAAATATATTCATCACACAGTCCATCCCTTGACCCATACCATACCTGACTCTGAGGCAGGTCTCATGTCCGTTCCTTTTTCTGTACAAGCACGATCCACATGACTCTTCATTTTCCTGTCGTCTGCTGGACTTTTCACTGCAAAACCCTAGCGCTCTGCCCATGGCGTAGAAACACAAGGAGCCCACAAGTCATGCATCATTCTGCTGTTTTTGCTGTCCTATGGCATTGAATTAATTTACTGACCCCCTAAATTCCAGGATAGAATGATCTTTTTCACATCCAAAAAACATTTTTTAAAGAGCCAAAGCGATTTTATTTGTGAAACTTGGTTGTTCTTACTTGACCTTTCCTGTAGCCCCGAACTCTGACCTCTACATTACAAGGTTCTTCACACTCCAGGGTAGCTTGAATTATCCGCCTTGCTCCAGGAATTCTCTATACAGGAAGGAAGAAAACGTCAGCAGCACACGTAGGAAAGTAGGCATTGTAATTGTCGAGAAACAGTTGATAATTCCCATGAACATTTTGCGTTTTATTAAATTACTCACTCCTTATACTTCAAAAAGAGAATAATACCCACTTGTGCGTGCAGGAACATCTTAAAAGATGTTCAACGCGTGTTTCTCAACATGAGAAAAAATGCCTTTCCGACATTCTGGGTTCTGATTTTGAAACAGTTTAAGCCGACCCTATTCATCCTCACAATTTTACACATACATACACGCATGCATATGGGCTAAAGCATATGCAGAAGAACTTGGACACACGCACACATGTATCTGTAGTCATGCATGCGCACACATAAACTTAAATACACACAACACCATACACATGCATGCACGTAGGTGCACGCCCCCCCCCCCCCCCCCCCCCCACACACACACATTGCACACACGCGTACACATACCATATCTCCCACCCCACATATGCAGAAACAGACACACACATATACACACAGACACAGAGACAGACACACACACAGACACACACATACACACACAGACACGCACACAGACACAGACACAGACACAGACACACACACACACACACACACACACACACACACACACACACACACACACACAAACACACACAAACACACATTGGCACACACGCGTGCACACACAACCCTCACCCCGCACATGCACGCACACATACACACAGAAACAGACACACAGACATACATACATACACCTCCCGTTTCATGACAGTAGACGTGGTGAAGTGATATCTCAGTAGAATTGTCACATCTAATCTTGCATGCCTTTAAACTTCTGTGAAAAACAAACAAAAAACAAACAAACAAACAAACAAAAACAACAACAACAACAACAAAAAAAAAAAACGCTCCACAACTACCAGACTCTAACCATTTTGCGGAAGAAAAAACTGTACCAGGGGAGGTAAACTTGCCTACCTCCACCACAGACTGCTGTAAATTGCATTTGCAACGAAGGAGAAAGAAATTCCCTTGAACAGAGCACTGGACGGGCAAAGACTTTGCACAGGAACGACAGGAGGGATGGAGAAAGGTGGGGAAGGAGCAGTGAATTCAGCCCCCACTTTCTCTTCACATCGCAAATCTCTTGGGTCCTCCCCGTTACAGTCGAGGACTGGGCAAAGCGTGTAAAACTGGCAAACATCAATATGCCCCAAACTATTATTTTTCATGGTCTGTCATTTTTGTTGTTTTAGTTATCTTAATTAGCTTATCAAAAATCAATACACAAGTGGGTTACTCTTGCTCCCATAAGAAAACCTAACACAGAGTAACTTGTATTGAAGACTGGCTCAGCCTTTTAAACTTGAATCAAGTCAGACAAATACAAAGACGAACAATCTAATAGTGGTGGGAAACAAGCTCAGGTCAACAACCCCTCCGTCATCACAGTAATTACTTGGCGAACGGTATGAAAGGTAGGGGACAATCTTTGAGCCTACGCCTGAAGATCCACCCAGGGATGCAAAGGAGATCAAAAGTTGTTAGCATCGCGGATACCCCACCAGGAGGTCGTGGGTTCAGTTCTCACCAGAGCCATTTTATTTGCGGTATTTTTTCTGCCCCAGTCCATTCCTGCCCATGGGTGAGTTAGCTACAGGCTCAGTTGGGAAGGCTGGGATCACACAGTTGAGTTTCATCCACTTAAAAGATGCGTCTCTGAGAGTGTTGCTCAAATTTCCTGACCAACACTGCAGATATCTGTATCTCTCGGGTCTGGTTGACGCCGGATATATTATGAAAGTAAGTGTAGAGTACAGCCCTGTCATGCAGTCTCAGACCAGAATAGAAATCCGTAGTATTGTCTCCATCATCCTCATCGGCCACCATTTAAAAGAAATTGTCTCAAATTCTGTGGTCCTTCATGCCCTGCTCTCATGGTGACCTCAGTTTGGGTTGCCTTTCCACGCCCGTGGCCTTGGTTAGATCCTATTGAGGTTGCAGGTATTGGCAAATTCATATTCATGAGGACTGTCGCTAGGTAGACGTGGTGGCGCCCTCTGGAGGGAGAGCTCACTTGCGCTGGCTCCATGACTGAGCAATTATTGTCGTCAGTAGGGGGGCTTAGTAGATGGTGTTCGGCGTATTTTGGATCCGAACAGACACCACTGAACAGGGAAATGACACCGCAGCAGTGCAGAGTCTCCTCTGGTGGGTGGTCTTCTGACGACTTGACGTAGACTGCTCCCTGTAGACTGACAGTGCTGAGAGTGGGACGGGCTGGACTGTAGCTGTGAATTTGGGTGAGGAGAGGGGGGGGAAATGAGTGGGGTGGGTGCCATGCCACTAAGGTGGCACAGAAGATGGAACAGTGAAGGGAAAGCTTGTTCAAAGTCACACAAAAAGCAATGAACATAAACGTTATTACTGAGCTTTTCGTGCTTTCCCTAAAGCTTGCGATATCTGTTCCTGCTCCACTCTGTTTCTAAAAAAAAAAACCCAGAAAGGAAGTTAAGTAAATGTCAGCTGCATGGATAGCATTTACTGTAACTAGTGAGCACGAGGAAATGGTTCCAATATGCGCTGTTGTTATTCATCCTTCTCTGAAAAAAAGCACCCAGAAAATTTCCCAAAGTCTCAAACACACAAAAGACGCAAACCCCATCCCATGAAACTCTTCATTTGGTGTAATGGGACACATCTTAAAAATGTTCTATGAATTTGAACAGGTGTCTCTCAACACCAATATGAACTTTTTAAAAACCATTTACCTGCGTTTGAATTGAAAAAAAATTCACTTGATTTTTTTAAGATTTTGTAGATAAATAGACATGCATTCATACTAGTAAAACCGCATGTGCACACTCCTACACAAGTGAATGGGCACATGTGGACACACATGTGTGTGCATGCACTCAAACACACGCTCGCGCGCACACACACAAACTCACACACACACACACGCACACACACACACACACACACACACACACACACACACACACACACACACACACACACACACACACACACACACACTTCATACACACACAAATTCACACACACACACACACACACACACACACACACACACACACACACACACACACACAAATCCAATTTTACGTCTGTAGAGTTGATGAAGGGAAGTCATTGGAATCTGACTCCACCACGTCTTGTGTCTGTTGACTGCCACAACACCACCAACCAGAGCACCACCAGAAACGCCTTTCCTCTAATTCGTCCACCACAGCCAAGACCTTGAAACCCAATCATCTCATAAAAAGAACGGTCGATAGTAGTTCCAATGTCAACTTGGCCCTCTGCAGTCTCAGACTTTTGGAAATTGCACGTGCAGCGAAGCATAAAGAAATTTCCTCCACAAACGAATGAGATGAATGAAGAGGCTGGGCGGGAAGAGTTCAAGGGATTAGAGGGGGAGGAGCTGGATTTGCGAATTCATCTTGAGGGTCGGGCAAAGAAAATGGATTTGGCAAAGGCTGTTATTCTGTGTTCAATTATCTTAATAAGCTTGTTCATTTGACGAATGAATGTGGTAGTCGATACAAATACTGTCACTAGTTTCTCTGGATCTCCTTTGCAGCATGGATGATCTCCTCTTTGCTTCTCGTTGTCTCCACACAGGAAGGAAAAGCGTTAGCAGCATGGAATGCATTTGTTTCAGTTTGCGAGAATGACAGAGGTTTGTACCAACACACTCTACGTTTGTAACTGAATTACTGTCTGCTCAGGTCCAAATAAAATCCTGGCCAACAGCACTAAACACGTGGAGGAGATGGAAGCTGGCTCACGAGGATCCCCCCACTTGGTGCCATCAGAGATCTGAGGTTGGGTTCCCGCTCTACAAGAATGGATTTGCTCATTTTCCTGCCTTCAGTGTGGAATCACTGGAAGGAACCCTGACTCCACTAACGTGACCCAAATAAGGTCTACTGGAAAAAAAATGTTGTGCCTTTTCTTACCCCAGAGAGGTAGTTTCTCACCGTCGTCTCCCCCTTGCTCTCTCTCTCTCTCTCTCTCTCTCTCTCTCTCTCTCTCTCTCTCTCACACACACAGTTTGATGAGGTGAAATTTCGATATACACCTTGACAGGAAGCTTAGTTTATCACTGATAGAAACACGTCTCCTCATCTACACCAGGGACACTGGTCCCCAGCTGTTTTGTGAAAATAGCAATCAGCAGTAGAGTAAATGCAGTCTGACTGCCTTCAGTCACAGATTCTCGTAAACTGCACGTGCAGTAAAGCACAAAAACGTCTGCCTCAAAACTAAATTAGATGGACATTGTGTCTGGGGAGGAGCAGTGGGAGGAATGGATGAGAAAGATGGGGAAGCTGGAAGTTCAATTTGTGAATGACCAGCCCAGGCCCCGCCATGTCTCCAGACAGGATGAAAGACAACGTGAACATCACAGACAGCTGTACCTGACGAGAAGCGGTGGTTAGTTCCAATCACTGCCGTTTGGTTTATTGAATCACTCTCTCTTCATTATACAGGACAAGCCCTGGCCTGAAGCAAGACATACACAAGAGACTAGACTAATGCTGGCTCGTAGGAACACCCACGTGGTGTTGTAAGGGATTTTGAATGCATGTTCCTTAACACCACACATGAACACTTTATTCACATTCATTTTGAAACTAAATGCAATTTAACCTTGCCTATTTGTTTTAAACACACACACACACACACACACACACACACACACACACACACACACACACACACACACACACACACACACATGCATGATCAAAACCAAGTGCATGCATTTATGCACAGACAGACAGATAGAATCACACACACACACACACACACACACACACACACACACACACACACACACACACACACACACATGCATGCATGCATGCATGATCAAAACTAAGTGCATGCATTTATGCACAGACAGATAGATCGAGTATATATCTCTCTCTCTCCCCTTCTTTAGCACATACACACCCAAACACACACACACACACACACACACACACACACACACACACACACACACACACACACACACACACACACACACACACACACACACACACACACACACACACACACACACACACACACACACACACACGCATGCACACATGCACACGCACGCAAAAACAAGCAACACACACACACACACACACACACACACACACACACACGCGCGCGCGCGCGCGCGCGCGCGCGCACACACACATTGAATGTCATGTTGATGGGGCTTGTAATGTGAAATCTTAGTATTACATTTAATCTCGTCTTTTTACTCCGTCAACAGAATATGAAATGCCAGCAGAAACACAACTGTTCCCCAGTGACTAACTCTGTAAGCATTATCTTTCTTGTGAAACGAGTAAGTCTACCTTCAGTTTAAACAGGATTCTCATCAGTCACAGACTCATGTGAATCGCACATGCAGTAAAGCAAAGAATGTTCGCACATAAATAAAGAAGATAGTCAAAGAGATTGTACAGGAACTGTAAAAAAAAATGAGCAAGAGTGACGATCAATCAAATGGATCAGTCCTGCTTTCTTTTGTTTCAGTAGTGTTTGTCACTGTGGACAGTCAGACTAAAAAAAGTCAAATCGACAATGCAATACTTCATTTTCTGTCTGTTCTTTCCTCTGTCAGTGTTTCTTATCAGCTTGTTTAGTGAAAATATCAATGGAAAGGTTGTTTCAGGATTCCTCCATATTCCTTGGCAGTCTGAATTACCTGCTCTTGATCCAGGAATTGTCTACACGGGAAGGAATAAAGACTTCAGTAGAAGTGCACGTAGTAGACTTTCAAACTGGCGAGAATTATCCGTTTTGTTGAAATACCTATTCCTCATGGTGAGAACTATCGACCCAAAGCAGTGAACACACACAAAACAGATGGCAGGTTTTCTTTTGATTTTAATAGTAAAAAAACAATAATGTGGAAGCGACTTTTTCACGCTAGATTACATTGTTTTATCAGTTTCCTGCATTAAAATGAAAAGTAATGTAATCTGACCGACTTTTTGCAACTTGAGGGGTCTAATGTTTTACTGTCACCTCAAGAAAAATGTC
>JADBJO010003913.1:5000-7500 GCA_016801955.1 Conus betulinus | reverse complement strand
ATCTCAGTATTACATTTCATTTTGTCTTGTTTACTCCAGCAACAGAATACGAACTGCCAACACAACTGTTCCTTGATGACTAACACTCCAAACATCATCTTGTGAAACGAGTAAATCTACCTTCAGTTTCTACGGGACTGCCCTGAGTCACATACTCGTTTGAATTGCACATGCCATGAAGCAAAAGAATTTTCGTGCATAAATAAAGAAGAGTTAATGAGATTGAACAGGAACTGTAAAAAGGATGGGGTGAGAGTGAAGATCAATTAATGGATCAATCCTGCTTTCTTTGATTTAGTGTTCGTCACAGTGGAAAATCAGACTAAAAAAATCAAATTGACAAATGTAAATTATCCTTGTGCAATAATTCATTTCTGTCTGTTATTTTCTCTGTCAGTGTTCCTTATCAAGTTGTGTAATGAACATACTAATGGAAAGGTTGTTTCAGGTTTCCTCCATTTTCTGTGGCAGTCTGAATTACCTGCTCTTGATCCAGGAATTCCCTACACAGAAAGGAAGAAACATTTTAGTAGAAGTGCAGGATGGGTTAGAGACATTCAAACTGTCAAGAACTATCCGTTTATTGAAATATGTTTCCTTTATGGTAAAAAGAATGGCCAAAAGAGGAGTAAACATACACTAGACGATACTGGCCCTCATTTCATACAAAAAAAAAAAAACTTTCAATTTATGTGAAAGCGAGTTTTTCCACGCCAAATTTAAACTCCTTTATCATTTCCCTGTTTTTAAATGAATTGTAATTCAACCTAACCGAATATTTGCATCTTTAATGGTCTAATGCTTTACTGTAATTTCGAGGAAAAAGTAATTCGCTCTGCTGAAGGGAAATTACAGTAATCAAATTCTATCACATCTTGTATCTGTTGCCATAGTATTACGAATAAGATCACCACCACAAACGCTTATCCTCTGATTCCTCCACCACAGCCCAGGACCCTGAAACCCAACCATCTCATACACAGAACGGTCGATAGTAGTTCCAATGTCAACTTGGCCCCCTGCAGTCTCAGACTCTTAAATATTGCACGTGCGGCGAAGTGTAAAGAAATTTCCTCCACAAACGAATTAGATGGGTGAAGAGGCTGAACAGGAACAGTTGTAGGGATGGGTGGGGGTGGTGATGGATTAGGAAATTCATCTCACTTTCTACTGACTCTTCCAACAGCCAGGTCCTCTGTTACAGAGGAAGGTGAGGCAAAGGAAATGGATTTGACAAACATTCACTATCTCACATGGGGGAATTCTCTCTCTGCGTTACTCTGTGTGTCAATTATCTTCATAAGCTTGTTCAATCGATGAATGAATGCTGTTGTCGATACAAACACTGTTAGAAGTTTCTCTCAGTGTCCTTTCGAGCTTGAATAATCTCCTGCTTCACGTTGTCTCCACACAGGAAGGAAGAAAAACGTCAGCAGCAGGCAAAAGGTTTTAACTTAATTACTGCCTTGGCGAACAGCATTAAACATGTGAAGGAGATTAACGCTTGCTCATGGGAATCCTCAGCTGGTGTCATCAGAAACATCTGAAAGCACTTTGTGGGGGAGTTCCCCTCACCACAGAAACCAATTTGCTCAGTTCCCAGACTTCAGTCTGCAAATGGTGGAACAAACCCCATCTTTGCTAGCTTGACTGTCAACTAATTTGTTCTACTGGAGTGAAATATATTTTGCATGTTCTTTATCCAGTATATTTGACATTATAAAGGATGACATTTCTCTCTCTCTCTCTCTCTCTCTCTCTCTCTCTGTCACACACACACACACACACACACACACACACACACACACACACACACACACACACACACACACACATGCATGCGCTAGTGTCGGCGCGCGCCCCGCACGCACGCAGACACACACACACACACACACACACACACACACACACACACACACACACACACACACACACATATATATATATATATATATATATATATATATGTATTTTTATTTCATTTCAGTGGTTTGATGAAGTGAAATATCAGAAAATCATGGCATCTCAACTGCACGTTAATCACTGATAGGAAGACTTTTCCTCCTCCACAACCAAGAAACTGAGCCCCAGCTGTTTCATATAAACACCAATCAGCAGTAGTTTAAATGTGATCAATTGCTTGTGCCATGAAGCCGACAGAAGTTTTCCTCAGAACTGTATTAGATGGACACAGCGTCTGGAGAGGAACAGTGGGTGGGATGGATGAGGGAGAAAGGGAAGCAGGAAGTTCAGTTTGTCAATGATCAGCCCAGGGCCCCACCATGTCTCCAGACAGGATGAAAGACAACGTGAACATCATAGACAGCTGTACCTGACGAGAAGCGGTGATTAGTTCCGATGACTGCCGTTTGGTTCATTGAATCACTCTCTCTTCATCATACAGAACAAGCCCTGGCCTGAAGCAAGGCATACACAATAGACCAGACGAATGCTAGCTTGTAGGAATCCCCATGTGGTGTTGTAAGGGACTTTGAATGTA
>JADBJO010003913.1:0-2500 GCA_016801955.1 Conus betulinus | reverse complement strand
TTATTTCAGTAGTATGATGAAGTGAATCTCAGAAAATTATGGCATCTCAACTGCACGCTAATCACTGATAGGAACACGTTTCCTCCTCCACAACCAATAAACTGAGCCCCAGCTGTTTCATATAAACGCCAATCAGCGGTACTTTGAATGCGATCTTGACTGCTTCCAATTACAGATTCTCGTCAATTGCTCGTGCAGTGAAGCCGACAGAACTAAATTAGATGGACACAGCCTCTAGAGAGGAACAGTGGACGGGATGGGCGAGAGAGAGAGACGGGGAAGCGGAAGTTCAATTTGTGAATGATCAGCCCAGGCCCTGCCATGTCTCCAGACAGGATGAAAGACAACGTGAACATCACAGACAGCAAGCCGCACCTGACGAGAACCAGTGGTTAGTTCCAATCACTGCCGTTTGGTTTATGGAATCACTCGCTCTTCTTTGTACAAAACAGGTCCTGGTTCAAAGTAGGAGACTAGACCAGCACTAGCTTATAAGAATCTCCACTTGGCGTCACTATAAACATCTTACAGGACTTTGAATGTGCGTTCCTACATGCCACACATGAACGTTTTGACTTAGTTTTCTGTGTTTACACATAGTGTAATATAGCTTATCCTATAGCAAAATGAACGCATACCTATACTTGTATGTACAAACAAAAGCAAATGTGTGCACCTATGCATATGTGTATGAAAGCATCCACATCCATTTTCATGCTGCTCACACACACACACACACACACACACACACACACACACACACACACACGCACTCACACACACACACACACACACACACACACACACACACACACACACACACACACGCACACACTCGCACGCGCGCGCACACACACATACACACGTGCACACTCCCATGATGCATGTATGCATCACACACATATGTGCATGCACACACATTAAAGGGTATATACACATACTTTCTCTTTCTCTCTCAGACTCTCTCTCTCTCTCTCTACTCATTCTACTCAAACACACACACATACACAGGCAGACACACAGACAGACAGAAAGAGATAAAAGGCACACACAGAGATACACACACACACACACACACACACACACACACACACACACACACACACACACACATTCAATGTTAACGTCAGACAATTTAAAGAACTGCAATCTGAATAAAGCACAACACCTCAGTTGCAGCCATCACCAGAAACAGTTCGCTTCCTCCACAACGAATACACTCTGCCCCAAAACCATCGGGTGAAAAGAACAATCCACAGCAGTTTGAAAGCAATTTTTTTTTTACTGTCTGTAATAACAGATTCTTGTAAATTGCATGTGCGGTGAAGCAGAAAGAAGTCTTCTCAGAACTGAATTACACAGGCAAAGTGTCTGGGGAGGATCAGTGGTGGGAGGGAGGGGGGGGGGTCGAGGGAGACGGTGAGACAGGAAGTTTCAATTTGTGAATGATCAGCCCAGGCCCCACCATGTCTCCAGACAGGATGATGGAAGACAACGTGAACGCCACAGACAGCTGGGTCTGAATGGGGAACCAGTGGTGAGCTCCTCTGACTGCCGTGTGGTTTATTGAATCACTCGCTCTTCATTGTACATAACAAGTCCTGGCTCGAAGCATTAAACACAAAGAGATGATTGGACTGATGATGGTTTATTAGGAATGGTAAGTGCATAGAAGCACAGACAGACAGAAAGACAGGTATACAGATAACAGACGGACAAAAACACTTACACTTGCATGGTAGATTGTATACACATTAAATCATACTCTCTCTCTCTCTCTCTCTCTCTCTCTCTCTCTCTCTCTCTCATCTCTCTCTCTCTCTCGACCCTCCTCTCTCTCTCTCCCACTCCCTCCATCTCCCTCCCTCCCTCCTCCCCTCCCCCAACCCCTCTCTCTTTATTTGTCGTAAATGCGCGAATACATACAATTACTCACAAACACATAAACCACTCAAAACCACACAGAGAAACACACACACACACACACACACACACACACACCACACACACACACACACACACACACACACACATTACACACACGCACACATACACATGTTGCATGCACACACATTAAAGCATATACATACTCATTCTTATTCTCCCTATGTGTCCTCCCTGTATCTCTCAGTCTCTCTCAGTCTCTCTCTCTTCTCTCTCTCTCTCAACTCTCTCTCTCGGTCTCTCCTCTCTCTCTCTCTCTCACATACAGATACATACATAGAAACACACACACACATGCACACACACCACACATGCACGTACGCATGCGCGCGCGCGCGCACACACACACACACACCACACACACACACACACACACCCACACACACACACACACACACTTCGTATCAGTGGAGTGTTGGAACCGTCTCTTCAGTAAAATGATTACATTATTAGGTGGGGCAAGATGTTGGGCGGGAACAGTAGGAACGGTCAGTCAAAGGAGGTGATGAAACAGGACATTCAGTCTCGCTTCGTCTTTACTCCTCAAACGTCCAGG
>JADBJO010003912.1:205000-215000 GCA_016801955.1 Conus betulinus | reverse complement strand
GGGGGAGGGGTGCGGGGGGGGGGGGGGGGGGGGGGGTAGAATAGGAAGAGCAAGAGTCTACTATGTGGACAGCTAAGTGGAGGAGGGGAGGGAGAGGGGGGAGGGGGGGGGAAAGGGTGCACTGACATTGTGGGATAAGTAGGAGTGGTAGATCCATTCTAAGAATGACTGGAGATCATTTCTACATGATTAATCATGAAGGCATTTAAAAATGTCATGTTGTTCTTTCTTCACTCAACTAATATCGTTTCTGAAAATCAAGCCACCAAACCTGTTCGCAACGAACTATAATTCTGGCATAAAATTGCAGAAAGAAAACAAGTGTACAGTTTCTCAAAATGATTTTTTTTTTTTTCCAGCCACCACCCTAACTTTAAGATACCTTTCAAACGAAAGCCATAGATGAGGTCTCTGATTAAAAAAAAAAAACTTATGAAAAGGGAAACATACTGGATGTGCAATCCTGAACAAAAGTTTCCCACGACTTGATCTCTAGAAAACATATTTGCACGGTCAGAAGAATACAGTAGCCGAACATTTTTTTTAGTCCAGGAACAGAGTTGTTGACCTTGTTTTGTGCATTCTCATCGTTATAAAGTAGCAGCAAGTGAGCATTCCTGACATTTGGTCGTAGCTCCGGGTTGATTATAGTGCTGGGTGGTTAATTGTTTGTCTCTGAGGTACAATGTCAACCAGCAGTGGGCCAGTGTTGGTAAGAAGATCGTGAACAAAAAGGCTTTCGCTTGAAATTCTAGTCCTCCCAACAACCCAGTGAACCCAAACCTTAATGTGTATATGTCCCATCCATACTGGCACGTTTCGAGGGCATAACGTACAAGTTTACAAACAAACAAACTTAGGGAACCTGTTCCATCTCCAGCTACCGCATCAGTGATGCGTTTCGGTCCATGCAGTTCTAACATTTGCCTAAAGATTGAACTCAGATCTGAAATATTGGTCCTTGCTTATACTCTCTTTGACAGAGAGATATCAATAAGCTATTAGGACTGAAGTATTCTTGGTAAGGCAAAAAGACAAAATTTTAAGAAATGAAAAGAAATGTAGGCACTTGCTAAACAAAGGTGAAATAAAAAGAAAACATGAAACGAAAGCAAATGAAACAAACTGCAGCGTTACCGAAACACGACGAAAAAGCAGAAAGAGCACACAAAAACAAAGTGTGAAGTAACGCACTTTAATGCACGACACAAAAACAAGACAAGACATCTTGTTTTGTGTCGTGCATTAAAGTGCGTTACTTCACACTTTGTTTTTGTGTGCTCTTTCTGCTTTTTCGTCATGAAACGAAAACTGATTTCGGTTGATCTGTATTCAGTAATTGAAAGTTGAATTTTAAAAAGGAACTTTGTTTTAGGCAAGAGAGAGAGAGAGAGAGAGAGAGAGAGAGAGAGAGAGAGAGAGAGAGAGAGAGGGGGTGGGGGTAGGCTATGTTTTGGGAAAGAGGAATGGAGTAGAAGGGAGGGACTCACTCGGCGTTAGCAAAATACCCTTCCCAAAACCCTGACAGGAAGATAATGAATCATGTTTGTGAGCCATCAGTCTCACCCCATCCCACTCCTGGAAAACATCACATCACTGCCAGAGTTTGGGTCGAAGGCGAACTGATTCCAGGCGAGTCACTGTTTTCTTTGCAGGGTTGAATACCTAATTTAAATACCGGCACATCAGACAGACCATGAAGAGAGAGAGACAACAACACACAACCCAGATTTTTGACCAGAGCAGTGAACAATGTCAGGTCGAATTGACAACTGATGATATTGATACCAGAGAGAGAGAGAGAGAGAGGGGGGGGGGGAGGAGAGACAGAGAGAGAGAGAGAGAGAGAGAGAGAGAGGGGGGGGGGGGGGGGGGCAGAGGAAGAGCAAAGGGGGATAGGGACAAAGAAAGTGAGAAAGAGTAAGATGAGTGGAAGAGTGATATGTTAAAAAACAAACAGCTGGATTCAAAGGTGTCTAAATGCATGGAGATTTTGTGAAATAAAACGTGTTATGATAACAACAACAACAACAACAACACACAACAACAACAACGTCAACAGCAATAATAGTAATCATCATTAGCGGCAGCAGCAGCAGCAGCAGCATGATCATCATCATCATTATCATCATCATCATCATTTTGATAACAGTAATAATAATGATAATGATAACAATGATACTAATAATGATGACGACGACGACGATGACAATAATAATGATACAACAATGACGATGATAATAATAAACATAGTACTACTAATGATAACAATAATAATACATCATCATCATCATCATCATCATCATCATCATCATCATTATCATCATCATCGTCATAGTAGGAAGAAGAAGAAGAAGGGTTACAATCGAGCGTATATATGTGTGTGTGTGTGGGGGGGGGGGGGGGGGGGGGGGGGGGGGAGGGGGGAGTAGTGGGCTGGTAGGCATGTGCTTACACATGCCTGTGTGAGTATGTATGTGCATGAATGTCCATGCGCAGACCATCGGTGTGTCTGATTTGTGTGTGTGTGTGTGTGTGTGTGTGGTGTGTGTGTGCGTGCGTGCGTGTGTGCGTGCGTGTGTGTGGTGTGTGTGTGTGTGTGTGTGTGTGTGCGTGCGTGCGTGCGTGCGTGCGTGCGTGCGTTCGTGTGTGTGTGTGTGTGTGTGTGTGTGTGTGTGGCATTGTCACAGGAAAGTAGAAATCACCTGCCGCAGCTGAAATTAATAGTGCCCTGTCGCTTCGTGTCTAATCTCGTAACCCCCTCTTTTGATGTTTGAAGAGGGACAGAGAGTTGGTGGAAAGGTGCAAAGGGGTACATGATTGTACATAATGGGCAGAATTCCTTTTTTATTTTTTTTTTGTCTGTAGTGTGTGTGTGTGTGTGTGTGTGTGTGTGTGTGTATGAGCGTGGGTGTGTATGTGCGTGCGCGCGCGTATGTGTGCGTGTATGCCTGTGTTTGTGAAAGTGAATGCATGTGTGTACGAGTGCTCGGGTATGAGTGTGTGCGTGCGCGCGGGCGTATGTGTGTGTGTGTGTGTGCGCGCGCGCGCGCGCGCGCGCTCGCGTGCGCGCGCGCGCGCGCGTGGATATGTATGTGCGTGTGTATGTGTGGGAGTGTGTATGTCTGTGTGTGTGAGTGTTTAAGTTTGAGTGTATGTGAGGGTATGGGTGTGTTCGTATTGAGATGTGTGTATTTATGTAAGTGCACACGTTTGTGTGTGTGCGTGCGCGCACGCCCGCACATATGTGTGTGTGTATGTGTGTGTGTGTGTGTGTGTGTGTGTGTGTGTGTGTGTGTGTGTGTGAGAGAGAGAGAGAGAGAGAGATAGAGTAGGCGCGCGCGCGCGCGCGCGCGCGCGGCGTGTGTGTGTGTGTGTGTGTGTGTGTGTGTGTGTGCGCGTGTGAGTGTATGTGTATGTGTGCGAGCGTATTTTTGTGTGTTAATTATGCTTCTCTTTGCTTTGAATGAAAAAACGTTGGTATTCTGTTCATAATGTTTTCTTAAATGTCAGTACAACCTGGAGTTAATCTGACAAAAATGGTTTTCAGTCAGTCAGTGTGTGTGTGTGTGTGTGTGTGTGTGTGTGTGTGTGTGTGTGTGTGTGTGTGCTCGCGCTCGCGCGCGCGCGCGCGTGCGTGTGTGTTTGCGCGCGTGCATCAATTAGTATTGTCTTAGAATCTATACAATAATCCTGTATGCTTTCTGATTATCATGCATACATATATTATACCGGCACACCCACTGCTGGTTTTCTTTCTTGAAAATGCTGAATGTTATTTTCATTTACCAATTTGTTACACGCTGACAATTATAGGAACAGTGCACATCATTTCTTTCGTGTCTTCATTACGATGACTGCTTTCTAATAGAACGACAACCCTGCATTGCTATTAATATGGCATATCAATTGTCTTGACTTCAAGCACGGACACAAACTCTGGCCTAGGCTTGAGTTGTGTCAG
Source organism: Conus betulinus (assembly GCA_016801955.1). NCBI lineage: Eukaryota > Metazoa > Mollusca > Gastropoda > Neogastropoda > Conidae > Conus > Conus betulinus. Next base: position 211,036 of record JADBJO010003912.1, on the reverse strand, counting down.
CTCATCTGCTTCCCAGTGTAACGAAGCGGTACATGTAACGTGGTTCTCGGTGTATCACTAGCTGACAGGTTTATTACGGAGCTCATGTGTACCCGCAATGCGTAAATACCCCTGAAACCGATGTCCATCTACTATGTACCCAGCAAATAGTTCCCCTTGAACTGACGTTGTGAACTGTGTCCCAGCTAGTGGACCACAGTAAGGCTTGGAGCTCAGGAAGAACACTGTTCATCAACATCCGCACAGACATCATGGCCTTTAAATATCACTTAGGGTTTGGTTTGTTGTGATTTGGGTCAGGAGAGGGAGAGAGAGACGGAGAGAGAGAGAGAGGGGGTGGGGGGAGTGCGAGAGAGAGTGAGAGAGAGAAAGAGAAAGCAAGGGAGGGGCAGGAAGAGAGAGTGAGAAAGAGAGAGAGAGAAGAGAGAGAGAGATGACAGATAGACAGACAGACAGACAGACAAATCAGCAAAGAGAGAGAGAGAGAGAGAGAGAGAGTGAGAGAGGCACAGAGAGACAGGGAGAGAGAGACAGAGACAGACAGACAAACCTATTTTGCCTGGCAAAAAAAGCAAATCCTCTTTGGAAAAACTTCATGTTTCACCAAACCCACACAAACTCATTGATACTACATTGCTGCAGGCTTTCTGACAATCAGACAAAAGCACATCAAAAGTCGCTTGACGGCAAACTACATGCTGGACCCCCCTATATTGTCATGTCAGAGACTGACATGAAAGAGACGACGACGCTGCTTGTTCTGTGAGATAATCAATTAGGCTGGACATCACACACACCACACACACACACACACACACACACACACACGCACACGCACGCACACACACGCACGCACGCATGCACGCACGCACGCGCGCTCGCAAACACACACACACACACACACACACACACACACACACACACACACACACACACACACACACACACACCGTACAGGGGGATCCACCCTGGGTAACAATGGGTCTGGTGTTTTGCAGTTGAAATCGATGTATTCTTGTAAATTCGTTACCCATTATCTGGTTTGAACCATGCTGGTTCCACTGGTGACCTACATGTTTTCGAGTGAACCAGTCTTTTAGGAAGAAGAAGAATAGTGTGGGGATTGACTGCTATGAAAATGGATATTCAGCCTCCCATGCATATTTTATGTGTCATCCAAATTTTCATCTGTTATCAGACAATGTCAGTTAATCGCATTATGGGATTTGATAATGATTACCATCGGGAATGACACAACTGGATAGGACATAATGAAGTGCAATACAAGTTTTGTTATGTATGAAAAAAATGACACGGTATAACATAGTGTGACTGAGCATAGTATAGTTGAATATGCTTGGATACTAATACTATATCACATATAATGTCACGTAATAATAATATGAAATCATATACCGTACACATCCATGGTGTTAGCATCAGATGGTCAATGCATCTTCATTACACAAAATATCAGTGTGCTAGATCCCGCAAGCATTTCACATATCATTTTGTCTAATGCAAACGTTCTGTTCTATGAGAAGAAAATGGTGGAAGAGTGCGCTCACCAGGGTTTGAGTATGGTGATCGGGGGAACAGAAAGGAAACCAAGCAAACTTTCTGCTCATAGAGCTTTCATCAGGCTTAGAGTTAGTGTGTGTCAGAGACAGATCTTATATGGGGACTGACAAAAAAAAAAGAAGAAGGAATAAACAGAGCTCAGAGACAAAAGGAAGTTAACTGGGGTTAAGCAGTGAGTAGGAATCATGAACAATTAAAGTGGAAAGCAAGAAGGCCTGTTCAAAAAAAAAACAAACAAGGGGGGGGGGGGGGGTGATTAGTTAGAGAGAAGGGGAAGGGGGTGCCTGAAGCTCAGCTGCTGTCGCTGTCTGGTGTTCAGGCCTATTTCTACTTCATAATAATCATAACAACAATAGTCAGGCGTATCGACGTTTTCTACCACCAGACATAAAAGCATCATCATTATTCAGAGCCATCAAACCTAGCACTCAGAAAAAAAAAAAATCGTCATTCCTTCAAAAAACACACCACACATCACACCACCCCTCCCTGCCTTCTGAAAATGGAGTACTAGGAGCTAATATTCTCTTCCAGCTGAGACAGCACAGTAGTCAATGGCTCTCAAACACGAATCCAACAACCAGATGGGTAAAATCGCATTCTCTGTCATCCATCCCAATCTCTAGAAAGTCAGTGAGATCTTAAAAGAGTGAGAAAGTTCCAACACTGCGCTCATTTCCGAATGAAAGGAGCACAGACTGGGAGGAGGAGTGTGTATGAAACACTCTTGGTCACGATTGCTGGGACTCTGCCAGCCATTTAAGCAGTGTCTGACCGCGTCAGGCTTGGAAGAGAACACTTGTGGGCAATGGGAGTCGTGTGGGAAAGACAGGAAGCCAGTCTTACTCATCTTCGCAAGAAGGTTATTCTTCTCCGTGCTATCTCAACAAGCCAGAAGAAAAAGTCTGGCGCTTCCTCTGTGCCCATGTTGTTCTTTTCTGTTTCCTTTGACAGCTGCTGGGATGACCCTTGTCTGTGTGGAGTTTCAGTATGAGCTTCTCTCTCTCTCTCTCTCTCTCTCTCTCTCTCTCTCTCTCTCTCTCTCTCTCTCTCTCTGAAGTACACCAAAGGAGATAGCAATCACATATAGTTCTGAATTTTTTTTTTAAATCTAAAACGTAACCAGAACATGAAACGGTAATGCACTTGTAGCATTACTTAGACCCGAATGTCTGTAACTACTGCCATGTCCTATTTTGTTTCCAAGACACCCCAGTGCCAGTGCGTTGATCCAAGGAAACAAATCTCATCCTGTTTTCTTATTCCCAATCATACTGCTCCAACTCCTAGGTTAAACTAAGTTCATATTCCATTATTTCATCAAGTCCCACTGAAATCTCCTGTATTCGCGGACCCCATTCTACCTAACTTCAACATCGTCTTCTCTGCCCATATTCTTATGTCTTTGGTCATCAGAATGTAGTAAAATCAACATGGAAGTTCTTGAATCCATCCCGCTCCTCTCCTTCCTCCAACAGGTGAAGTAATACAGCTGAGATTGTGGACCAGTTTGACATCTGACCTCATGAATTACCGTGAGTAACTCACCGACGGGACAATGATAGAAGTGTCGTTGTTGGTGGAGTCATCTGACTTTCCGCATCGTTGATAATCAGTGGACTCGTCATGTTAGCAGGATGGGAAAAAGTCCATTTGAATTTCTGCTCTGCAAATTAAACCGACGACTCTTCAGGTTAAGCAAGATGAGGGATGGCTTAGTCAATGTCTACATCAGCCATCACTGGGTCTCTTATCTCCACCGTCCCTGCCGTGCTTCCGTTGGAGCTGAGCTTTTCTTGACAACTCCAACAGATTGTACGCTATTAACCTCATATATATATATATATATATATATATATATATATATATATATATATATATATATATATATATAAGATAATGGTTGTAATAACCAACTCCAATTTAAAAAGAGTGCTCAACCGTATTGGAATCTACAACGTTGTTTCATGCGCCGGCAATCGTCAGGATGTGGGGGGTCTGTGCTGCCAGTGTTTTATAGCTACTTGTGTTGTCTGTCATCACGTGCTGCCTGTGTTTTTCGTGTGTGTTTTTGAGTTCTGCTTACTGATAGGAATTTCCACGTGTGTCTGCAGTTGTTAACCATTTCCATCCTAGCATTTAGGGTTGCCAATTGTGGTTTACATAGTATTATGTATTTCTCTGTTAAGCATAGGTTACATCTTTTTGAAGTATTATTGTATGCTGCTGCTCTTTTTATGATTATATATATATATATATATATATATATATATATATATATATAGATATATATATAGTTATAAACAAAGCTTGCTCTTATGTCTCAGATTGTAGAAAATAGGGGGGTGATAAGCCTTCATATCTGCAGTGGTAGATGATTCTGCCTAACTGACGGTATGTGTTTGATGGGGGTGAATGGGGAATAATAAATGCTTCTCAAAATGAACCTTCAGCAAGCTTATAGTCTCCAAAGCGGGATATATATATATATATATATATATATATATATATATATATATATATATATATATAATATAAAATAAAACAATAAATTCCAAGGATAAGTACCGAGCACCATTCCAGCACTTACAGAGCAGCTAGGTTTGCAATGGCTGCAAGAAATATTGAATTATAAACAAAGCTTGCTCTTATATATATATATATATATATATATATATATATATATATATATATATATATATATAGATAGATAGATAGATAGATAGATAGATATAGATATATTATAATTGTTCAGCATTATATATATATGTAATGCTGAACAATTATGTAGTGGGAGAAAACAAGTGCAGGCTAACAATTCTTCAGTCATTATAGTAAGGACTTGGCAAAGATTTGAATTTTTTTTTTAAATGAAGGTGAAGAAAATGGATGAATATATTATAAATATGAGAAACCTTTCACTAGCTGCCTGAGGGAACCATCGTACTCCCCTTTGAAGAAAGATCTATTTGTATTGCCTGCTCTTTCGTCCGCTGGATCGGACTCATCAGGGAGACACGGCTGATTGTGTCTGTGCTCTTGGCGTCAAATAGAGACACACCACATAATTCTGTGGTCTTCTCACCACCAAGGGTTCAGAAAAGAATCCAGCAGCACCCCAAAGCATATATATATATATATATATATATATATATATATATATATATATATATATATATATATATATATATATATTTCTTTTCTTTTCTTTTTCTTTAAAAAACGCAAATTGTACAATATCAATCTCGCTCTTTTTTTTCTGAGGAAGGTTAATCCAGATGGTTGATGAATGACCCCTCTAGCTGCAAACTCCATCGCAGGGCTGTTGTGGACTTGTGTGATACATCTTCCACGCATTGAGTTCTATCCATGGGGGAAACATATTTTTTCTTTGCTCTGAAACTTTGCATTCCATATATGACTGACTGAAAGGTACTGCTAGCAAGCGTGCCTGTGCCATCCTGTTACAAACATAACTGGACTTTTGCTATCCCAACACCTGACCAGCTCGATGGAAATTCATTGCAAGCCAGTGCTTCCCTAACAGTTCCCCGAGGGACACACAGCGCGCTGACGTATGGCGCAGCCTTATCTCGCAAAGGTGGCTGACGACATCGCTTGCAAAAAATCGCTGAACACATCCATGATCTGGTTGCCTGTGTAGTTTCATTATCTGCGGAGATTTATTGTGCCTGCAAATCACCTGATATCATGTTACGATCTTTTCGTTTTGTCTGAGAAATACCTCGCAAAAATGAGCGTTACGCGAGACAATTGCAACATGTTGCATGTGATTCCTAATTAACACCAGTCTTGTTTATCTGTTTTATAAAGGTGATATATCTGTCCGGGATATTTGCTTTCAGCATGTAATTTGCATACGTACGCGCGCGCGCGCGCGCGCGCGCGTATGTATGTGTGTGTGTGTATGTTTCTGTGAGTCTGTGTTTCTCTCTCTCTCTCTCTCCTCTCTCTCTCTCTCTCCTCTCTCTCTCTCTCTCTCTCTCTCTCTGCTCTCTCTCGCTCTCTCTCTCTCTCTCTCTCTCTCTCTCTCATGCACAACAGCGTTCCTTTTTGTATGCTCTTTGCGTGCTTTCTCAACAAGTGAGAAGCTAACTTGTGTCCATGCTGTTCTCTTCTGTTATCCCTCATGGCTGCTGGGACTGATCCTGTCTATTTAGCTTCAGTGTGAACACTTATACCTCCCTCTCTCTCTCTCTCTCTCTCTCTCTCTCTCTCTCTCTCTCTCTTGTTTTATCAAGGAAAAATTGCATGCGCACATGAATGTAGACAGGCATGCATGCATATATACAGAGATATGTATACACGCATATACGTACATACAGACATACATACTTCATACATACATACATACATACATACATACATACATACATACATACACATACATACATACATACATACATACATACATGCATGCATACATACATACAT
>JADBJO010003912.1:190000-192500 GCA_016801955.1 Conus betulinus | reverse complement strand
AGAGAGAGAGAGAGAGAGAGAGAGAGAGAGGACGGTGGGTGGATAAGTGTCTATGGTGAAGGGGGGAAGGGGAGTACAGGACAATGGGAATATGGGAATGGGAGTGTCAGCCAAATAACTTGCCCTGCAATCTGACATGAAAAAAAACTGAATAATGTTTGCAAGCATCAATTTCCTCTCTAACCCAGACATTGTAGACACCATATCACTCCACTCCGAGATTCTGGGAGAATGCGAACCCATCCAAGAAGAGTCAATGTTTTCGTTGCAAGACTAAACGTCATAATTCAATATCAGCACATGAGGTGGACCCATGAGATGTGATGCAACAACACACCCAGACATTTCGATCATAGCGCTATGGAGCGACGGGTCAGATTGACAACTGATAGCATTAATAATCTAAAAATTGCATTAGAGAGAGAGAGAGAGAGAGAGAGAGAGAGAGAGAGAGAGAGAGAGAGAGAGAGAGAGAGAGAGAGAGAGAGAAAGAGGAGAGAGTGAGAGTGAGAGAGAGCAGACATGTATGTAATATGAGTAGAGGAGGCATGGAATTGATATGATAATAAAAACAAAAAGATGTTTTCAAATGTAAAGATCCCTTCTTTAAATCTTATAAAGAACAAAAAAATGTTTGGGGATGTAGCACACACACAGTTTTTTTTTTTTTAATTTCTTTCTTAATCAACAAACATCTACACAAAACATCTGCTAAGCTTTTATCTTAAGATGATCGCAGTAAAAAATATTCGAATATAATGATATTTAAAGTAAATCTAGTGTGCTATACTGAAGTGTGTGTGTCTACACTCGCGCATCAACTTCATATCGCTTTAGCTTATGAGCTAATTAGACTGGCTTCCATACATTATTGTTTTAGTTTATGAGCTCATTCGATTGGCTTCCCATCTCACAACACCGTAATGCTTATTATTCTGATAGCAACTATTCATACTGATAGTTGAATAAAGCCGTTTTCTGTATTGCTGCAAACAGAAATCAGAACACTGACTGTCAGGGGAGTAGGAGAAAGATAATGCAATCAATGCATACAAATAGACCTATGAATATGCATATATTCATACATACCCCTCCCTCTGTGACACATGCAGATTTAGGGAAAACAAGCGCAGACGAATAATTATCTGGTGAAACAAATTTCACAAATGGAAGTGAAGAGATACAGCGAGGAAAAAAAAAACAGCTGGAAAGTGTTGGGAAGTAAAAACCTTTACAAGCAACAAACATGGGGTCTGGTTTAGTGTGCTTCAGGGAAAAATGTATTACCCGGACAATCGTTCTGTATTTCTGGGGAAGGGGGAGGGGGTATGTATCATCTGTATAGAAACCCTTCATTCAATAGCACAATGCGGCTGCTGAGATCTTTTGACCTATTTTACATCTAAAGAAAATGTACCACCTACAATTTAGTGTGGGGGGCGGGGGGGGGGGGGGGGGGGGGGGGGGGGGGTGGGGGGGGCAGCCCCAAAAGGATCTAGAACAGAATCCAATGCACTCCAAAGCATCCAGAGAAGAAGTGAAAAATAAAAAAAAAAAAAGGTGAGGTGAAGAAACTGAGTGGGAAAAGGCTGCACAACAACTGTATTATGAAGAGTTATAAATGTAGCGAAAATCATTGAGCTACCCTTGAGGTTTCAGTGGAGAATACCGGGGAGTAGTCGATAGTCAGTGTGACCATTCTGATTGCTGAATGACACAAGCATTGTCTCTAGTGTCAGCCTTATATAGATGTATATATAGATATAGATAGATAGATATAGATAGATATAAAATGAGAAAAAAGCGATGTTTTTCTTTACCTTCCATATCTGAGTGCTAATTTTGTTTAAAAGAACAAATAAACCTGTCTTTAAATTCTGCAATGAACTGTTGCTCATTTCCTACTTCCTGGGCATCCACACTATTCCAAAACCCTGTTCTGAAAGGACGTTCTTACTTAATGAGCCCAGTTTTCTTGATCTTTTTTTCCATTTCTAAAAGCATCATATCATAGGCTTGTCTGCTCAAACGGGACTTGGGTAGCTTCAAGATCTTCAACCAGTACTTAATACATTTCACAAATGTACTTATACACAAAGGGTATCTGACCAGCTCTCCATATAAAACGGTGTTGGATGAATGAATAGATAGGTACTTGAAGGAAACGCTTCATAGCATACGTATGCACTTTTTTCCATCAGCGAATTTTCATGTAAGCCCCAAATTTCAGCTGCATATGTAAGAAGAGGTTTTATCAGTGTATGAAAGTTTTTCCAAATATACCACAATCCGTACAATTCAGTTTTCTCAGGGATTTCAGAATTTCAATAGTACCTTTCTAAGAGATTCTTCCCATGCGTAACGGAAAGTTAATTTTGTTGAGAATGTCATATCGATAGAGAAAGGGCAGGCAACCAGACACACTAGATAAGATAATGTTGCTTATAGCCCAGCCGACCTCAACGGGCCACATCAGGGTTGTCACCACGTTAATATCAAT
>JADBJO010003912.1:180000-185000 GCA_016801955.1 Conus betulinus | reverse complement strand
ACCTACATAGACAAACTAGGATGAAAGACCTCACAAAGCATCGATCTTCCCCAATCGCTACAGTCCAATGAACTGCCTGCAGGTGTTTGAACATCGGAAGCATTGCCAATACTCACCGTTGTTTTCTTTGCACACTGTATGGTCACATCGAAATTCAGTGAGTTATCTCGTTACTTGAAGAAAGGGAATGTACAACGTTTATGGTGGTGGTTGTGCCAATGCCGTGTGCGTCCACAGCCCAGCTCTCTCTCTTCCTCTCTCTCTCTCCCTCTCTCTATCTCTCTCTCTCTCTCTCGACTCTCCCATCTCTCTCCTCCCTCTCGCAGTGTGGCCATAACCCTCATGGCCCATGACACACTTATTTCGTGTTCCACACTCCCTCCTCCTTCACAAATGCCAACAAACACGCTCACCGACCAGCTTGATGCACGGCACTTGAGCTCTCATGTCCACCTTCAAATCCGTCAGTGGTTGGACAATTGAGAGATAGCCGTGAATATTCATGACCCACCACCACACCCACACGTCTGATTGATGTATGCATGAGGAGAAGGGAGATTGGTTGGTCGTGGTTTAAAGAGATAAACAGCTGGTTTCTATTGTTTCTTGTCCTGTGGTGTGGTATGTTTGTGGTTTGCTATCATGTAGTGTGGTCTTCCTGTGTTTTCATATCATGGTGGTGAGCTCTGTTGTTCTTCCCTTTTACATTTTTTTACCTCTGCTTGGCTTATTCGTTTTGTGTTTTCTTACCATGTGGCGTAATCTGTAAATGCCGTCAAACTATAAAGTGGTCTGTTGTTGCTTTCTGTCTTTTAATGTAGTCTGCTGCACTGTTTTAAGATTTCTGCAATTTGGTTCAGTCAATCCCGGTTCACAACTGAAAAAAAAAAACCATTGCGGTTGCAGGTCACCTTCAAAATCCGAGAAATAGGACAATTGAAGAATGGAAACAAATATTTATGACCAATGGTTGTGTGTGTTGTGTGTGTGTGTGTGTGTGTGTGTGTGTGTGTGTGTGTGTGTGTGTGTGTGTGTGTGGGTGTGTGTAATTGTCTGTCTGTACGTGTGTAAATAATGTAATATAACAGAAGCACTTGTGTTAACACACCTCTCTCTCACACACACCACACACACACACACACACACACACACAACACACACACACACACACACACACACACACACACACACTACATACATATATATATATATAGGGGATATATATATATATATATATCTCAATATACATAAATACATATACTACATATACATATACATAGAGAGAGAGAGATGAGAGAGAGAGAGGAGAGAGAGAGAGGAGAGGGGGAGGAGAGAGAGGAGAGTTTTTAAAAACGATTAGAGGCATGTGGACAGGAATTAGTCCTTGAAAATATTGATATTGCAGCATGCCGAATTGGTTGCATCATCATGTTGCGATTAGTGACACACATTGCTCAGAACCAATCTCCCCATTCTGCAATAGAGGACAACCAGAGTTTGCTGTCCCTTTGAGCTGAGAATCCACAGTAGACAAGGATTCTCAACCCCAAGTGCCCAATAAACTACAGGGGAAGCCAAGTTCACTTGCCGCCCCTACCAACCTCAGAAGTCAGTGAGAACTCGTCAAAGAATCATAACGTTCATATGGTCCATCCCACTTTGAAATCAAAGAATAACGTGAGAGAGGGACAAGGCGTATTGTAAAGATAGAATCGGGAATCGAGAGGATTCCAGGGCTTGGAAACAAGATATAGCCCCGATTAGGGGGGGAACTGGGAGCCTGGCCTGAGGGGGTCTGCCAGGTCATGACGAGGATACTTGTGAGGCAATGGGAGATGTGTGTAGGAGAGGAAGAGGGGAAGCCAGTTTTTCACGTGTGCGCGCATGAAACTGCAAGAACATCTTTTTCTTTCTTGAAAATATTGATATTGAAAACAAGCCCTAAAAAAATTGCATCAACATGTTCTTATGTCTGTAGTTTGTTTGTTGTTGCGTCAGAACCATCATCTCCCTGCTGCAATAGATGGACAACCATTTTTGCCAGAATGTCCCTTTTGAGCTGAGTTGAACAGTTAGACAGGGATTTCAACCAGGAAATAAATATACAGGGGAAAGCCAGTTCACTGCCGCCCCTACCATCATCAAACAAAACCTCAGTGTGAGATCGTCAAAGAATCATAACGTTCAGATGGTCCATCGGATACTTGTGGGCAATGGGAGTGTGTGTGTATAACGAAGATGGGAAGCCAGTCTTTCACGTGTGCGCACAAACAACACAAGAACATGTTTCTTCCTCTGGGCTATCTGAGCAAGCCTAGGAAAAGCCATGGCTCAAACCACATCTCTTACGTCTATATTTTTGTTGTTGTTGTTGTTCTGTTTTCCATGACGGCTGCTGTGATGGAGTCCTATTTTCCCAGAATGACCGTCTTGATAGTTGACGTCCCCTTTCTTTCAATCAAGAAAAAAGAAATAGAGACAGATCTTACATTTGCGCACACTTCTATTTCAAAAGCGTGAGCATAAACACATACACTCAGTGACAGACAGACGCACAGCAGGGAGAGAGAGAGAAAGAGAGAGAGAGAGAGAGAGAGAGAGAGAGAGAGAGAGAGAAGAGAGAGAGAGAGAGAGAGACGAGAGAGAGAGAGAGAGAGAGAGACAGACAGACAGACTGACACAGACAGACAGACCGAGACAGAGAGACAGAGATATAGACAGACAGAGAGAGAAAGACACATAGACAAGCAAAGAGACAGACAGAAGGAGACAGACAGACAGAGAGTTGTTGCACAGATAAATAGGATGATAAATCGCACAAAACAGCAGCCCTCTGAAATCCCTCCAGACCGGCTCCTATAAATCGCTGCAGGTGTCTGGGCATCGGAGGCAATCCAATCACAAGAAGCGGGTGTTCTCTTTGCAGGCTGGTCGATTAAATTCACTGTCAGTATTTTAGCTGGTTACATGAAAAAGGGAAACCTTTTTTTCTTTTTTTCTTTCTTTTAAATTCTGGCGGTTGCATTAAAGCAGTGCAGGGCAGTGCCACTTGATAATGGACGATATCATTTTCAAAAATCGTGAGTCTCTTCTCTTCTCTTGCCTTCTGTTGTCTGCTCTTCTATTCTCATCCATTCTCCTATCTGATATGCTCAGCTCGTCTCTGCTCGACTCTGATCTGCTGTGACATAATTTATTGATTTAAAGGTTGGTAGGTAGACTGATTGATCGACTCATTTCTTTGCCTATTATTTATTTACTTTTCTGCTATGCTCTACTCTGATCTGCTCTGATTTCGTTTCTTTAACTTTATTTATTCATTTATTAGTTCATTCATTCATTCATTCATTCATTCATTCATTCATTCATTCATTCATTCATCATTCATTCATTTATCTATCTATTTATTAATTTATTTATTTCTATTTAGCTATATGTTATCATTTGTAATATTCATCCATTTATTTACTTATTTATGTCTATTTTTTTGTTTTGTTCACTGATCTACCCATTTATTTTTTATTTACTTATTTATTACTCGTTGATTCATTCATTCATTTAATTGATAATTCACTTAGTCATTAATCTGTTCATTCTTATGTATTATTTATATGTTGATTATCTGTTTATTGATGAATTTATTTATTTATTCATGTATTGATGCATACATTTGCTTATGTATGTACGTATCTATGTATGTATGTAGGCATTCATTTATTTACACATCTGTTTTATCTTTGTTCATTTATCCATTTATCTTTTATTCATTATTTATTTATTTATTTATTTATTTTGTCCCTCTAAGCACCCCTGCAACATACTTGCAAATAATCGTAAAGTAAATGCTTAACTGGACTACAAACTGAAGAGAAAACAACACTGAAGGCAAGCTTTAAATCTGAAAAGGTATCACATAAAGACATGTCTGATAATGGTGGTAAATGAGCTTGAAGGGGTAAACAGTCAAACAGCAGATGCTTGCTGGTTATTCTTCGTTCTCCATAAGCACATTTTGGTTCGTTTGTATATTTAGTTTGTAAGGCATCGAGTTTTAATGTATAAAACATTGAAAAGAAATTTCTGTACTGGTACATATTTTTCACTTGTAAATGAAGAATGCTGTTTACATGTTCATAATTAATTAAATGAGTGTTTTTATCAGCCACACCAAGCAACGTATGTTTGAAGTGTTTTCTGAATCGGCACCAGACGGTTTGCTTTAAGAATTGATTGACATCTGGTAAACAAAAGGATATATTCAATACCGTGGCGCACTTTTCATTTCTGGCTCCCTCCTCTCTTTGCACATATACCAGCTAGCTCATTACAATACCACAATGCGATGGAATCCAACAGAAGGTGACGTCAGATCCTTTACATGTCAAAACATGAATAATATGACGTATTTTATTTACAAGAAAGTTTTTCGAAACGATATTTGGAAATTTTATGGTTTGCAGAACAAACATTGAATCCACACAAACAACTGCTTTAGATGTGATTGTGGCAAGTCAATTAGATATGACAATGCCATGATAATAGCTATCATTTCGGCGACAAATATTGACCTGCCTTTTCCCATGGAGTATATCTCTTTCAACCTTTTGTGATGGTATAACAAAAGCAGAATCTAACTGATTATTGGACGATACTGAACCATATGTGTAAACGTTTAGGTGTTGAGGACATTCCTCTTGTAAATGCATCTTTACCGAATAAGATTAAATATTTGGTTGGTCAGTTTTGCTCACATCAGTGTGATCAAGATCAAAATGTGTCCTGTTCTTTCCCAAGCTGGAGGTGAAATCAAGGCCACCTTCGCTAATGTGTCAGAACTGACTGTTCACTCTTTCAAAAGATTTTCTGTACAAGAACCAATGGTAGAATATGACGAAACCGTCTGAGCTCTTTTGGGATAATATGATTCAGGTTTCATAGCAATCTCATTTTCGTTCACACCTATGAGCGTGAATATTTCACTACATATTTGGCAGTGTTAG